>OOFC01016546.1:0-17379 GCA_900323345.1 Pseudochromis fuscus
GGTATAAACTTTGACGGTGAATCGTGAGTGTGTGTGCATGTGTGTGTATGTGTGTGTTTTTGAACCTGTGCCAGTGTGCAGCTGAGTCCCACAATGCCCCTCTGTACTGCCCACTCTCACTCTACCCAATTGCTCCCTGAGCTCCACCACGCTCCAATTCATGTTTTAATGTGTGTTTGTGTGAGTAAACTGTTTATTTCTTCTGCTCTCTGCCATTCACATTGTTCCTAATAGGTCAAATTGTGCCTTGGATATTTTTTTTTTTGTAATTGTCTGTGTCTTACTAATTTCTTTCTGTCATTTGTTGCACTCCACTTCCTTATTTTCTGATTAACTCATTCGTATTCGCTGTTGTCAGTCATTAGTGGTTCAACATAAATAAAGGATCAAACCATTCACCTTCCATAACATATAGAAACACTAGGAAATAGCAAAGTATATTATACACAAGTGCAAACTCAGTGCAAACGCAAGTGCTGTGTTTTGGTAGAAAAACTGTTGTCCGTCAATGTCATTCACAGTCTACTGCCAACACAGCTGTTTGGTGCTGAAAATATTGGTAATATCTAATTAAAGCACGTTAATTTAACTCAAATTATCACTGATCCTAAGCAATTTGTTTTTGTGTTTTGTTAAATCCACAACATAAACCACTGAGACGACTTGTTGTTGTAAGCCAAACATCAGCTGGCCAGACACCCAGCTCATTTCTGATTGGTTAAAGCACAACAAAACACCCACTCTGATCACTACACCGTTCCAGTCAAAGTTGCTCTTTATCTGTGCTTAGTGGAGCCAAAGGAGATGATTATGTAATTTTGACTGGGAACACTAGACTCCCTCCACAGTCCAGTGTTACAGTTCCTGGCTGCTTAAATATACAAGACATACAGCAACAGAAGATCAAGAAAAGAGGTCACAGTCCCGCCCACAGTGAGTGATTGGCTGCTACAACATCACGCTGAGTAGTAAATATGGAGATGAAATATGTAGAGAAGCACTTTTATTAATGGGTTGTTTTTAGGTTATAGCTTCTCTGCTGTTCTCTTTGTTCTCCTCTTCTTCCTCACTTCTTTTAACATCCTCCTCTTCACCAGTCCTTTGTCAGCCTTTGACTCTGAATAAATGCCGTATTGTTCTTCTATGGTAAAGGGAAGCGTGGAGGAATTTAACGCCATTGAAGCCATGGTTTTACCCAGCAACAGAGCTATAGGATGTAATTAGAATTCAGCGAGGGTGCCGCCGAGCTGGGTGAGAAAGTTAATGTGTGCACGTACATGTGTGTAAGTGTTAATGAGAGCGTGTGTGATAGAGGGATCTAAAATCAGGAGAGACGGGAAAAAACATCCAACCTACAGAAACAGAGGACGTGAGAGTCATAAGCTACAAAATTCACAACACACACACACACACACACACACACACAGGCCACAGGGCAAACAGCCACATCTTTCTACAAGTGGCAGTTAGTCATCAAAAGGATCTTTTTCATGAACTGTGTGGTTGTGTGTTTGATTGCACTCAACAACTGGAGACTTGTTCCTCCTGTTATCCTCCTGTCTACACTTGGGATGAGAAGACGCGCACACACACACACACACACACACACACACACACACACACACACACACACAGCTGTTTTGTTTCCATAACGGTCATCTCTGTAACGACTTTCCTCCCTGTAGATTTTATCAGTAAGGTTTTACATACAGCCGGTTCATTGGGTCTGTGTGTGTGTGTGTGTGTGTGTGTGTGTGTGTGTGTACACTTATCTTTGCACAGATCAAACATCAAATTAACTTCTAGACTTACAAAAAAACACTTTGTTAGGCCCTCACTTCTTGATAGGGCTGTGTACCAAACAAGATAAGACTAAGGTTAGACTCAGGTAAAAGTTAATGTTCAGACAAAGGTCGAGGTCACACATGTACTTAGTGGTTAACAGCCAGAGAAGGAATTATGTCAAGGAAAATACTTGAAAAAGATCCCTTCACTTCAACTCTTAAAAAATGTATTTTTTTCACTAATAATAAAAAGCTTTAAATATAAATGTTCTGCACATCTGGCACCCAGCAACATTGATATGTGTGGTGTTTTTGAGTCAGGGTATTGCATATAGAACATTTTGGTTCTTCAGTGTATTCCCATATAAAAGCATCCTCCTGATTTAACTTGTGCCAGCTGCTTCGGGGTGGTGGGTGGCTACAGTACAGAGCCTGGGGACAACCCCAGTCCTGCCCCAGAGCAGCGACAGAAGAACTCCTCACACCTACTGAAAGTTGCATGTGTAGTGTGGGAGGACACAGGTTTCATTCAGCACTGATGCTGTTTGAAATCAGGACCTGCTACTCAAAATGAATTTACTACAGCACTTTGGATTTGCCCACTTTAAAAAACACTCCAGCCTTTGTTGTTTTAAAGTGTAATTTGTGGCTGAAAGCCTTTTGAGTGAGTTCACCATGGCATTGTTTTTTACAAGTGACATTACCATTTTTATTGTTAGAACACATGATGGAACCACTCTTTCACTTTTTTGTCTGTCTCACAGATTTCAGCTTCTCAAAGCGCTTTAGTCAGTATGTTGTCAAGTAAAACAAAAGCATAGCTATTTATACTGTTAGAAACAGTTGTTCTGCCTGTAGTTTTATTTACCTCTGTACTTCACCTGTTTGTCGTTTACCAAGTCACAAATCACTATGGCTGCATGCTGGGGAACAAGGACTCGTCTGAGGTTTTATAGGCAACCTTGGAGGTGAGTCTATTGTTTTTTTAATGAGCTATGAAATATGCTTACAAAGTGTAGCTCTGTAGAAATATTGACTGCCTGCTGTTTAGCTGAACACATCAGTTTGTCATGGAGCCGAGTATTGCCGAATCAGCTTGTAGCTGCACAGACTGATGAGGACTGTATTTGAAAAAGGACTGGTTCACAAATCACACAGATGCTTTTTAACTGGCTGATAGACTAAAATGGACTGCTGCTCTGTCTCCATCTGGAAAACTATATTTCATTTAAGCTTTAGCAACACCTGGTTATGGTGCCAACATCACTGTTTCATTGTTTATAGACTACACAAGATTTCACATCAAATTAAAGCTACAAACTGTAGTTTAATTTTGAAAAATTATTGTATTTTTTTGAGATGGTAATTTCTTTAATTTCCCAGTAGGGTATTTTTTCCATTTCTGGGGGCCCTATTACTGAAAACTTGCAGTTGTTGTTCTGTTAAATCTGTGTATCAAGTATAAAGTTGCACAAAAACTGTAAATGAGCACACATACACACACAGTTACTAACCACCAGGGCTGCAACGATTAATCGACAGTAGTTGATCATAAAAACTGACAAATTCAATTGTCACCCGAAGTGTTGGACAATAGCATTCAGCAGCAAGTAAACAATATACTGGTGGCTGATGCTAAATACAGTAAAATAAAGGATTACTTGCCTGTCTGTTGAGAATTTAGCTATAGTTTATATCAATATTTAACACTGTAGCTATCCTTGGAGAAGAAATTGAACTTTATCAATTCATGTTTTGTGTCAGTAACAGCAGCAAAGTTGATTAGAAGTTGCATTTTTGAATGAATTATCCATCTTTCTTGTCTTTATTATTAATTTATACATCATTTAAACAACCTCAACCTAAATTTGAAAGCTGATATCTAAACAAGAGCCATATAATAATTATTATGTGCTTTATAATCCAATTAGTCGACTAATTGTTTTCAGTCCTTAGCTGCAGCCCTACTAGCCACCTTTGCTCCTGTATAGTTCAACACTGGAGGATCTTACATCCCTGGGAAACATTAGCTTTGGCAGCTGAGGAGAAGCTCTAGTTAGCTAAACAGATTACACAACCTCACACCCTATATAAAATAATGAATGGCAACTTGGAGGACAAACACATTTTTTAGTTCTCTGCTCATCTAAAGAGACACAGTTGTTTATATTTGAAGTTGCTCTGAGTGTGTATCACTGTGTTTCTTGCAGAAGCCTCTTATTGCATCAGCTCATCTCTTGTCATTATTTACAGCCCTGGAACCCAACATGATAGTAATAACTTATCCCAGGACTTTCATATGCTCACAGTTTAGGCTTTGTTCTTTTAGAAGTTAAATATAACACAGGCCAGAACATATTTTATTTAAACCTGCTGACCTGACATGAATCGCAGGTAGCACTGAGGGAGCCCTGGTATTGTTTAATGTTGATAATGTTGACCTTTTCCCCATTTGTCCGGCATTGTGGCCTCTCAATACCCACTTAAAGGATGTTACATCACGCGTAGTCTGCTTCATGTCTATATATAAAGCCATTATGTGTGAAAGAGAGAGAGAGAGCCACTGGCGTGACAGCTGTTCCAGTACAGGCTGTGATCCATCTATCTTTGGAGAGAGGGAGAGAGAGACAGGGAGGGACAGAGGGAGGAGACAGAGGATGATGGAATGTGATGAATTCCCACAATCCTCGGCACGTCGTTTGGCTGTTGGAGAAGCGTGATCTCACCTTCAATATCGCCAACCATCCGTTTATCAATCTCGTCATGCATTCATACAGGCAGCTATCCAAGGTACACTACTTAATAATGTAGTAACAGTGGTGTTTACGTTGCAGGAGTTCTCCGAGGGAATAGAAATGAAGCTTACTTTGCATTATCATTTATGTCTTAATTATCATTTCAGTTAATTGTTCAAGAAATAACATGTAAGAAAATAGTGGAAATGGTTTTAACTGTCTCCAAGGCAACATGGTGATGACATCATATTGTTTGTTGCGTCCACCAAAACCCCAAGATCAAAAGAATATCTACCACTCACTGAAGCTGGGACCAGTGAATGTTTTAATCGATTAATGACACGAAAAGTCAACTGACTGCCAACGTTTTGATCCTTTTCCACGGATCGGCCAATCGAAGCATCAGCGAATCATTTCAGCATGAATAACAGTTTGTTCAATCCCTCCACTTAACAGTGCTTGTTCAATCACAGTTTAATGTCAGTTATCAAAACTAAAAACATAACTGCAACACTGTAAAGTTTTTGTCTGATCAAACATTAGTAAGTCTGGCTCATTAGCTGCAGTAGTAAACTGCACCACTGATACCAGCAAGGCAAGGCTGGCTAAATTATTGAGGAAAGTTACAGATTATATTAGAAAAATGCCTCCTCAGGATAGGATCATCCAAACTGGGCAGCTAGCATCTCAGATCAGAAGAGTATCTTTACCCAGCTCTTTGGTATTTTGTTGGTGTACTAGCCACTGTGTGTCTCCTCAAAGTATGGCATACACAATTAGTAGATTAAATCAGTAGAAATAACATGATAGCACATTAATACTGTTCTAAAGCTGCAATACTGGGGCTAACTAGGTCTTGCAGATGGCAACTTTCAAGCTCAGTGCAGCAAAACCTGAAATGGTACAAATAATCAATGAAGCAAAAGCAGCATTACCGTAAATCCTGAAATACTGCCCAGGGCCTTTATTTTAACCCAAAAAGGTAACAGGCCTATTTGAGGTTGGCTTGTATAAGAGGCAGGAGCAAAACATCAAACACTGTGAATAACACTTCCTATAACCATTTCAAAATAAAAACCCAGTAGTTGTCTTTCAGTGGACAGAAACTATTTTATTTGTTCACACTACTTTATTACTGTATTACTACATAGTTCAATACTAGGTATGCTTTGCTAAAGCTTAAGGGAAAAAGCATCAACCACACAGCACACACACATACACACAAACTGACACCATGATTCCTGCTGTCAGCAGGGATGCAAAGTGTGACACTTGCATGGAAACAGTACTTCCTCCATCACATATGACACATGGTGTGACAGTGGGGGTTGGGATGAGTGTGTGTGTGTGTGAGAGAGAGAGAAAGAGAGAGAGAGTGAGTGAGAGAGAGAGACACAAGAGGAACATTTTACTGGAGCCTTTACAGTACGTCTAAAGTGAATGCTCTCACTATCTCACACACACACACACACTCACTCACACACACACACACACACACACACACTTAACATATGGAGATGAGGCTGGGAGCTGGCCCTGTTCAGATAAATGCACCGGATACTGCTGCTTCCCGCCTCTAATCTAAAGTCTGTGTGTGTGTGTGTGTGTGTATGTGTGTGTGTGTGTGTGTGTGTCTTGTGTTTCTATTTTTGTGAGGACTGGTTTAAGTGTAAAGCCTTGAGAGTGACATTTTTATCCAATAGCCGTCTTCAAATGCCTGTGCCTTTTTGAATGTTAAGATGTTGGGGTTAGAAAACTTTTATTTCTAAAATTTAGAGTTAGATGTTAGTGGAAGTATTATTCACAGTAATGCAGTATAACATATATGTGCGTATATAAAGTGAGAGGGTGACGCTTAAGCATGAGATAAATTCCATATTATCATCTATAGGAGGCACACACGCTACACTGAAGTATGGGGGGTATGATGCTCAGAGGAAGTATTACTACGGAAAGACTGAACTGAATAAAACAAGCGAGAAAGAGGAAGGATGTATAAACAAGACATAAAAATAGTCTCCATCAAATCATTAGATTTAGTGTATAAATAATGCTGACAGCAAGAGCACAGAGTGTGCACAGGTGCCATGTGTAGCATAAATATTATACACAACACCATAAAGCTGTCCTGGTTTACACTCTGTGCTGTAGTGGCCTGGGCTCTCTCCTTATTTGGGCGTCTACAATGAAGAGTTCAAGGTCCACACTGTTCCCAGGAACTGTGCTAAGCTACGCTAAACACCTCCTGAATCGTTCTTATTTATGAAGGCACAGAGATGAAACTATCTTCTCATCTAATACCTGATGTGACAGCAAAAAGCATTATTCACAAACATGTCGGAGTACGCCTCTAAATAAATGTTTAATTGCTCATTAGATTCATTTTCTTTTAAATATCAAACTCTGTACTCAGGCAGAAATTGTGTTGGAAAGATCTACTTGAGATGTCGGATATAGTCGGGCCCTTAGGGCAAATGCAGAACTGATTGTCTGTGGAAATATGGTGAAGTACTGCTGTGTTAACATCATGAGAATCCTAACAACTATTTCCTGTGTGTGTGGGTATGTGCGTGTGTGTGTGTCCAGATGTCTGTAGCCTGTGGGAATGAGAGCAGTGTGTGAGTAGGACAGGAAATGATGTCAGAAACTCTCATGGAGATTGTGATGGTTGTAGACCCATTGAACCCTAAACACACACACACACACACAGAGTTGCACAGTCACATGCGAGTTTCTAACTTAGTCCAAATGAGAGCATGTGATGAGATGATGAAGATAAGGAGATGAGTTTTTGTCACTAAATATTCATGTGATAAACACTTTGATAATTCTTCTATTTTCTTTTCTCCATCTGTCTGTATCTCCCTCACCAACCCCCTACTCCTCCTCAACGAGATTTAAAGGCCACGAGATCAGTGAGACAGACCGAGTGGAGGAGTCGTCATATAATGGGAGAAGCGTGTGTGTGTGTGTGTGTGTGTGTGTGTGTGTGTGTGTGTGTCAGACGTTTCCTCATTTGTTTGCATTTGCATGTGAGTGAGTTAACAAATGTGGAACCTGAAGCATCAACGCTGGTTAAGCCAATTACTTCTGTAAAGCAGCTCAGGGTGGAGCAGCTCAGTAAGTCAAGGTCAAGTTGGACCTTGAAGTATAAATCACTGGGTGTGTCCAACACCAGCACTTCAGCCTCAGTGAGTAAGTACATTTTGTTGTTATCCAAATAAACGCCCACAGTTGTCTTAAATAAAAAGGGCGTTCATTGTTTTTCACTCTCAGTCATCAGCACAATCACAAACTCATTTTAATTTCCTTTCAATTTTGCACCAAACTTTTCTATTATGACTTGTGCTCATTGTGGAAGAGGATGATTTATAAACAATTGTGGCAATCAGTGTCTTCTTGCAGCAGCAAAATTTAGAGTAATGGACATAAAGTTCAGGTCAAAATCGGTTTCACTAAACCTGCTCTGGGTATTTTCAATACAAAGAAAATGTATGCCTTTCAAGAAAAAAATAATGAACAGGAAATGTATTGTAAGTATTACACAATCATTCTTTCACTCTGCATCCTGCTTGACTGCAGCCATCACAGTAATTAGCAGTGAAGAGATTAAGCTTTTTAGCTTATGACCCCTGAACACAGAGAAAAGTCTATTTGCAGAACTTACGCACATAAACTATAAGCAGTTCAGTCTTCCCATTCTTATACTGTTATACTTGTGGGATTTTAGAGCATAAATTAATGTCTAATAGTTGTCTTATGACCATCTTGTGAAGCCTTGGGGGCTCCCCACCCTCAGTTTGGACACTGTTAGCACAAGTATCTTAGGGAGGACCATCTGATAAATGCTCTCTCTTCAATCTGGACGGATAAGGATGAAGCAGGAGGATCTTGTTTTAAACTTTCTTCATCTTAAACTGATTTAAACTCTCCCACTCCAACACTTGAGGTGACTCTGTGTTATGTACAAATGCTGCAAATCTTACCTTAATAATTAGAACGCTGACACCAACATAAATATCTTTTTACAAGTGGATCCTCTCTTCAAGCGTGTCAGGACTTTACCCGACACAGTGTAACATAATCCGACCAACTATTGTGTGTTGCACATTGCCTAATTCAATGTGTTATTCCACATTTAGTGTAAACCTTGAATCCGTTTCCTATTCAACACTGCCAGACTTTAGCATGCTTACATTTGGATGATTTTGCATTTATGTCACTTAATAGCTAATAGATTATACAGCTGTTACACTGAGTAGCACTTAGCACTGCTCTACTGTTTATAGCCATTGTGTTTTTTAATGCTATTAAATAGATTTTCCAGTACAACTGAATCACAGAGGAGTCACAGAGGTAGAAGTGAGTGTGTGTTTTTATAAGGCTAATGATGAAGCTACCAGAATAAACAGAGGAGTGACTGTGAGAGACTGACAAAGGAGAAGCTTAGCAAGGGCTTAATGCATGCACACACACACACAGACACACACACACCAGCATGGTGTAACTTGACCTGGCGTCTGAGTCTGTGGCCCTGCAAGAAGACACAATCAGCCATGTGTCGTGCAGGAGACACACAGAGGTCAGGTTTGTCTACCAGCAGTCAGTGGATTTATTTTTTTTTTCTTTTATTAATGTAGTCAACAGATTGTATTTATACACAACTTCTGTCTTTTCTCCATTACACCGCTCCTCCCTCTTCTCATTTCATTGCAACAATTGGCTACTGACTTCATGTTTCCATTCAAACCAACCAGTGCGTCTCGAATAACTCGGTGTCCCCTCCTCTAGTTTTCTCTTTGATTTTTCTTAGTATCTCTTCCTGTCCATTTCTGTCTCTCAGTTTTTTCTGCATTTCCTCTCTGTTTTATCCTCCCACTCCGATTGGATGCTTTGAATTTTCAAACAGTGACCAAACCCCCTCCCTCTTTATTTTCCCCCTTCAGTCTCAGAGACACAGGATGTACGCTCGTCCTTTTCCTTCCCTCCTTCCTCCCAAAACAACCAGATGGTGAGACAGCAGCTGAGAGACAGACAGCGGCAGCAGGCAGAAAACCCTCAGAGAGTGATATCACAGTCTCACTCTCTCACACACACACTCTCTCTCAGAGGGTATAAAGGCCTCATTGTGTCCTCCTTCACATGGAAAATGCCGGAGGAACGCTGCAAATTTAACAGAGAGTAACCACAGTCCAGGGTCAGCGTGACAAAACACACAGCTTTACCCTGAACACAGTGTGTTTGTGTGCAACTGTCCTTTAGCTGGGTCCCTGTAGTGTATTGGGACGACTGGTGTGTACTGTGAAGGAGATGGTGTGCATACGTACACCTACTGTGTCCGTGTAATTTAATCTTTTTCTGGGTATTTCTTTAGTATATGTGCGTTAACAGGTCAGTTTTTGTAATGAGGCGTTCAGCGTGACAATTAGTCTGTGTTTTGTTTTTCAAACAGGGAACTTCCTCAAACAAATCAAAGAAGGTCTGACCTCCTCGCAGTCTTGTGACATCAACAATGTGGAGAAAATGGGTCACAAGAACTGTCTGTATATTCAGACATGTTTCAAAACAAACGTCTGGTCATGTCATCACTAATAGATGAAGCTGATTTTTACAGTTCAGATCACATATGCTAGCGAGCTTGCTAACTAGGAAAAAAGATGAATGGGTACTTGCCAAAAATAGATCTGTTAAAAAAGCACAAAGTTTTTACACAAGCAGATTTTGATGCACATACAACTAAACTTTAAAATTCAATAAGTTCCAGGTGAGCTTATAAAGAGAATAAACTGTTTTTGGCCAATTATTCAACTGACAGTTGGGTTTTCATTGTTCCTGTGTATTATTGTACCAACATATAGACTGGATACTAGCATTAACAACAACATAGCTAATTCCTACATCCTACTTGACTCTAGTGAAACTAAACTCCTTCAGACTGTGAATTATAGTATCAACTCAAAATCACTCAGAGAGCATAAACCTGCACCACAGCATAATCCAGCAGCACTGATGCTATAGACCAGGGGTGTCAAATCCTGGTCCTCGAGGGCCCCTATCCTGCATGTTTTAGATGTTTCCCTCTTCCAACACACCAGATTCAAATGACCAGCTCATCATCAAGTTCTGCAGAAGCCTGATAACGATCCTGATCATTCAAATCAGGTGTGTTGGAAGAGGGACACATCTAAAACATGCAGGATAGGGGCCCCCTGCTATAGACTGAACATTGTTGCCCTCTTGAGGTGAAATAGCAACACCATCTTGTTAAAACATTCGCCCTTTATGAGAGAAACACATTTTTTATTTTCAGAGTCCCATCCTCTAATCTTGCCCAAAATTGTATCATTTGTTCTCAAAAAAATCATTGAGATTTCTGTAATGTGGTTAAGAAAACCATCAAACACAGATGAAAAACAAAAGCTCCTCAGCAGAAGTAAAAGTTCAATCAATAATTTTTGATTTCCAGACTTCTACCTTTTTTTGAAAAGGCTCAATCTGTTGTTAGCTAGTTAACCAACTGACAGCTGTTTTTTATTCTCGTTGTTTTGTTTTTATTGGTATTGTTCTTAACAGGAGTATATACTAAAGACTTGACTCCAATTTAAAACCAAACTACTCCCAACTATGCACTTTAACATCGGCCAACAAGCATACAGCCACACCATAACATCTCCAGCTGACAACACTTACTTTAACATCTTGCTCCAGGGTTCGTATCAGTTCTCCATCCACCTGCCCCGTTTGGGCCACGCGGAGCGAGCGCCGCTCCGCCTTCCTCAGCCGGTACTGCAGGATGCGGCAGGTCTTGTTCGCCTGGGGAACAGAAGCAATGTCAGCAAATGATGATATATGTCACCTGACTGAGCCATCTTTGTTGCTTCTCTTTATTGTGCCTTGCAGCTTTCATAAAAAATGCAGCAGAGAACATGCAGTACACAAACACATAAAAACAAAACGGGAAGGCACTGGTTGCCTCTAAAATGTGCGTGGCTTTGTGTAGCATCTCCTGACTGAACACCACATACAGATGATTGATTGCCTAATGTCTTACCTGCAAATTTCAAAGCATTCTGCACCCTCTGCTTGCTTTATGCATTTAAGATATCACATTCATCTGGCTGCTCACGTACCTGCTCCAGCTGTTGTCGTAGCTCCTGCAGCTGGTAAACATCGTCCTCCATATACATGTCCCTCATCTCCAACATCTCAGACCTCAGCTCCTCCATCTCGTCCTAGAGGAGAGAGTTTATAAGCACACCTGTCATTCTGACATCACACATTATGAGAGGAGCCCTCTATCAACCTGCAGAGAAATGTTGTTATGTGTTGCAGGGACTTTTAACTGCACACATGTCACTGTAAAGAGTTGACAGCTTTAGGTGCACATAAAGGGGGAATCCTTCAGTGTTTTAATACGAGTCATTATAGCTTCTCGTATCTTTATCACATTTTTAAGTGCAAGGCAATCATCGTTGTCATCAAAAAATCATTCCATTAACCTTGATATCATCGCAGTCCGTCCCATCAATCGCTCCATGCTGTCATTAGTCACCATTTTTTCTTCATCATCCTCATTATTGCATCACAATTAGTGTCTTCCTAAAATGGACTGCTGTGTAATAATCTCTCATGTCAGATAAAAAGGGGTCATCAGAAATAGAGACCTACATGCTGTGAACAGCACACTGGTGCACAGAGTAATAGAACATGACATGGTTCTTTTTAGTACCACATAGTAACAGGGAGGTCAAAGGTCAGACTCTCGATATTAATTGACCTTAGAAGAAACTCAAAACAGCCACAGCAAAGAAATCGAGTCTTTGCAGCAATAAGAATTAGAAGCAAAGTGAATTCGAACACTTTAAATTATGAAGTGAGAATAAGTAAGTGAACCTTCTGAGGAACAGCATCAACACACCACTCAAAATAATCCAGAACAATGATTAATTTACACCAGTGTTGTTATCTGCTTCTCTTTTAGACATGAATTAATCATTTCAGCCTGACAGCATGAATTGCATCATCTCTCTGAATCACATTTAAGGTGCAGCTTCTGTGTTAGCGTGCGTGTCTGCAATGAAATGAACCACACCCCACTCCAAGAAGTCGTCTGGGTCACTTTGTTTTATGGGACAGCAAGAGGGGGGTTCACAGAGTGGTGTGTGTTCAAAACTGTGTAATGATGAGTGTATGTGTGTGTTGGTGTAAAACTCTCCATGCCCTGCTGTGTGTGTGTCTGTGTGTATGCCTATTAAGCAAAAGGAGTACGAGTTGCTGTAGTAGTAGTAGTTGTGCTGTCATAATTTACTACAGTGGAGAATGTGGGTCAGCTTCTGCAGAGCTCCGACTGTAGCAACAACAGGCTCTGGGGATATGTGCGTGTGTGTTGAATATGAAAGCAAGACAGGGAAAAGCAGTGGGCAGGGTGTGCCTGTGTCTCCACCAACTACAGGATAAACTCTATGAGTATAAATCATAAACACGTGCAAGGTGTGTGTGTGAGTGTGTGTGTGGGTGGGTGTGCAAGCAATCGTGTTGAGGAAATTTGTTGATCGAGCTAAAATAGAGTGCAGCAAGAGGCAATCTGCTGCAATAGAGAGGAGAGAGAGGAAGAATGGAAACATAAGAAATAAAAAAAAAGAGGGAAAAGGGAGGAAAGAGAAAGAAAAGAAGAGGAAATGGGACAAAAAGTGGAGAAACAGAAAGAAAAAGAAGTGGAAGCAAAGGAAAGGAAATGAAATGGAAAAGATAGGAAAACAGGGACGGGAAAAACAGAGCATGAAAGAAATGTAGACGGGGAGGGAGATAAAACACGACAGCAGAGAGTGAGAAAGTGAGGACACGAAACCAGGGAATCACAAGTTAATGTGGCGAGAGACTGTGAGAGAGAGAGAGAGAGAGAGGTGGTCCACTGACCTGCTTTCTGCAGCTAACTAAAGAAGAACAGGGAAGATGGTCTCTGTCATGTGAGCAACCAGCCAGTCAGGAGAAGAAATCGACCAATCAGCTGTCATGTTAGTGAGCCAGACGAGTTAATGTTAGAAATTAGAGCGCACGCACATCTGCCGTGATAAGTTTTTGTCCCCCCTGCCGTGAGACAAAAAGTGAGGTAGTCTGAAGAACTCTGAACTGCAATCATCTAAAATTTATTTATTACATCTATTATGCACATTCTGTCGTTGCAGCTGTGGCAAATGAATGAATGAATGAACAATTGTACAAATGTTTCACAGAACGCAGGGAAACACCAACTTCATGTGTTCATTGTTTTGCTTGAAACATCCTTTTGCTGATTTCACTGGTGGCCAATGGAAACAGCACCAAACAGAATAGTATGCTCAGTGCTGCTTTTTAGCTTGATTATTGGTTCAATTTCATCCAAAATAAAAGATTAAGATGATTAATTATGCTTAATAATAGCCTCTTCTTTGTTATTATGCCAAGAATTTGATATCACACTCTCTGTTTTGAAGATAAATATGAGGCCATTAGCTAAAATCCACACACCAGCAACTACTAACACTTTCTGTCCTGTTTGTTTAGAAGCTGCTAGTTGTGCTTTAACAGGGTTTTAATTTAACCTTTGGACAAAACCAGGCGAGCTGTTTCCCTGTGTTTCCAGTGCTCATGCTCAAGCTAACTTCCATCTATTGTAGCTAGTACTTCCTTCATGTCTAGCATATTGTTGTGGTGTTAATATTGTAGTGTATTTGACCTTCATTGAGTTCCTAGTATTTCCACATACAATCAGCTGTATTTGGAAATAGGTAATGATCTGAAATATTAATGAGTTCATAAAGAAGCTAAAAGGTGCTACCAGGTAAGATGATCATACACATTTTACATTTTTAAAATAAAAGGAAAGAATCCTTTAGAGTGATTACACTCATTTTGTGACATTTTGCATTCATGACACTTGAACATGTTAGAGAGCTGCTGTTGTACACAAGTGAAAAAGGCACCATCACAAACATTTAATGCTGCTTTCACCACTTTGAACTGATTAGATTTACTACTAAAGTAATTCTTTGCAATGTAGGATATTTGGACTACTAAAGGATACTACTTGTAGACTAAAGGTCATCAATACAAGCTGCACAGATGCTCATCTGTTAGTTTAAATTGTAGTCACAGGACAGACATTCCTGAAGATTAAATTCAGAAAACACAATCTCTGAGAAACTCTGTCAGGTTCAGCTGAAACATGAGGCCACCAATAAAGGCCTACTTATTAGGTTTAATGGTGTCATGTTGACCTAAGTGATGATTCAATTAATATTTGAACTTTATGCTAAGAGGAAGCTGCTATAACAAGGTGTGTGGGAGAGATGAAGAGACCTGACTGCTTCTAACTGTTGTCAGCATAATTATGTTCTGGCCCTATCTGCATGTATGAAAGTTGGAGCATTTAACACTGACCACCTACTCTGTTGTAGCTTCAACAGATTTGAACAGAAACGTTTTCCACACGGACTGAGGAAGTCATAATTAATGAGATTCCACCAGCTGCTAGCCGTCCTGATCTCCTACAGTAATTACCAGCTCAATGGGAAAAGCAGTAGCTGCACCATGAAAGAGTCTGCATATTAATATGCGCTACATGAACCCATCGTGGAAGACAGACAGGCAAGAGGCGTAAAGTGTGAAATAGAGAAAGAATGGGGGGTAAAAATCAACAGCAGTGAGAATTAGATTGAGAACTTAGAATAAGTCAGAGAGCGTGACGCCTCAGCCGCGTGTTGTTTTGATCTTCTGATTACTAACCAGGTGTTCCTCACAGCTGCATCAACAGACAAAGCCAGACGCACCTCACCGCCGGGCCTCCCATGAGGCTCTGCTGTGG
Organism: Pseudochromis fuscus; assembly: GCA_900323345.1. NCBI lineage: Eukaryota > Metazoa > Chordata > Actinopteri > Pseudochromidae > Pseudochromis > Pseudochromis fuscus. Next base: position 15,363 of record OOFC01016546.1, read on the forward strand.
TCCAGTGAGGTAGCTCTGTTACATGATGTCCTATATCCTTTCAGCAGCCACGCAGACTAACACACTGCTCCAAATGTGAACCCACCAGGATGAAATACATTAAGAACAGCAAGAGGCTTCGAGCGCTGTTTACACCAGCTCTTAGCAAGACAGTTTTAAACTAACAAGGCAAATCAAACTTTAATCGTTTTCAGTTTTTGACGGACATATGTACTTTAGGTTAAAGCTGCAACTACAGTTATTTCTACTGTTGATTATTCTGACAATAACAGATTCATTTGCTCATTGTTTACAGGCATTATGTGACTCTATCTACAGAATAAAGGTCTAACTTGAAATGTAAAAGAAGAATCTGAACCCCAGCTCTGACAGAACTTTCTGGGGACAGACTGGGAGATTCCCCTGTTTAGGCATGTGCTGCTGATCAATCACCATCCCCAATCAATCTCTGACAATTATTGGCTTGTCTGGTCACTGCCAGTTACTGCTAAGGGACGTGTTCCTTAATTGATCCTTCCCTTAATCAATCACTCTCAAGGCACGATGGATCTGCTTGACTGGTGGATCCACATATATTACATTTCACTACCTTCAGACATTTTGTGGGAGCTGAGGAATCCCTTGAGCATCACTATCTGATGACACAAAATCCCACTGAGACTTCAGGGTACTCGAGATAACACTTTGGTGGTTGATAATTTGGAACAGTAATTGGATTTTGGTACTGATGTTGCCAGTAGTCCAATTTTCTGGATACATGGATTTGATAATTGCATTGAAAAAGTCCATATGAATATATGGATGTTAAATAAATACCTTGGGAAATTAGCTGCAGGGCAGATTTGACTGCATGCTTAAGAACTGACAACATCCTCACCTCCATGATGTGAGCAGGAGAAACACAACTGATAAAAACGCCAGCCAAACAGTGATGAAAACCCACGCTGTGCCCACAGTACACCCACTTTATATCCAATTGTTCACAGCGTTTCACACTTTTTCCATATGAAACATGCCATCCTGCGGCTACAAGGCAGTCTGTTTTGCTTCTGTCTCCTGGAGGGTGCAGACTATTTATAACAGCATCATCCTTGTAGTGAGTAGCCTTGAAAGGCATTCAAAACAATCTCCACACACCAGGAAACAGTGAACAAGTCAAACAGACTTTAAAATAAAACAGCATGATTCAGACACAGGGTTTGTTTTGCATTTTGTTCTCAAGCAAAATACAATGAAACAAATGGTGTAAAGAAAACAACTTCTCGTGTGATCCTTGATGCAGCATCTATTGGGTTTCTCTGTTGGAAGCAAAACGATGAAATAACCTGAGGAGAAGTAAGGCTGGTAAGACAACTTCCAAAAAATGGCATCCACATATCCATAGTGAATACTTCAGGAAATAAATTGAACTTACTTTGAGGTAATCGTTTTCAGATCTCAGCTCTTCTATTTCCCTGACAAACTCCTCGTGCATGCCGTCCATAAATTCCTCTGTGAGATCTGAGAAAGCCAGAGATGTGCTGGCAGGCACCCTGCTGTCAAACGAGGTGACCGATCGCTCCTCGCCGGGGGATATGCTCCCTTCCCCGGTCTCCATGCCCACGGAGAGCCGGTCTTTGTCGTCCTTCTCTGCGGAGGAGCAGGTGGTCCGAGCAGCGTGTTGTTGGCTGGCTCTGTCCGCCAACGCGCCATCCCTGAGCGGCTTCTCTGCGTCTGGCCCTCCGCCCCGGCTGCTCCTCGACTCGGCGTCGCTGCTCACTGCGTCCGTGGAGAGTTTGTTTTCCTCAGAGGCGCAGTCCGATAGCTCGGAGCTGCTGTCGGTCGGGGACAGCTTCCCCGGGGCGCATCCTGAGTCTTTGGATAAATCATCGGAACCTATACTGGCGTCCGACACCTTCCTCCGCCCCCCGGTGCTCTTGGCCGCCTTGGACGCAGAGGACTTGGACAACACGCTGCCGGAGAATGAGGATTTTCCACCAGGTTTACCACCACCACCTTTCTCCGCTTTGCCGTCCTT
>OOFC01016547.1:0-26485 GCA_900323345.1 Pseudochromis fuscus
ACCGTCCCCGTTTCTCCTTCTGATAACTATTTAGCACAAACACAGATGCAGTCAGGCGGATTTTCCCCTCCCCCCACGCTCTGCACCCCCACCCAATCCATCCACACTTACCTCCAGTGAGGATGGAGAGACTCGGATGCTGTCCTTGCCTCAGCTGCTCCCCCTCTTAAAGGGCACACCTGCCTCTCTCTCTCGGTGGCCGTTTTCCACTGAAACGATAGATGACAATAAGCCCATTAAAATGAAGACAGGAGAAAAACCAGACGCCACAATCCCCCAATTCTAAAAGGCTCTGTCTCTCGATGCTTGCGGTGTGTGTCTGCGAGCAAGCCAGCTGGTGTGTGTGTGTGTGGGTCTGTGTGTTTATCTATTGCAGATCTCTGCTCTTACTGCTGTCTTATATTTTGCCTGACAACACTGAGGACTCTGAGCATGCTCAGTGAGACTAGGCAAGCTAGTCATGTGACCTGCAGCTGACTGCACTGCTGCTGAGAAATAAGAGGAGAAAAAAAATGGCTCTGCTCTGTGTATGCATCTGCTCGTGTGTCTGTGTGTGGTGTGTGCGGTTGCATAAGTCAGTGTGCATTAATGTGCTATTGTGCTCTGGAGGCAGCCTCTGAGTCCTATTGAAGTGATTTTGTCTAAATGTATTTAAACCATAGTACAAGAGCTTCACATGTTTGCTGCACTGCATGCTGTTTGCTGCATGCACTCTTTGCTCCCGTATTTAAATTATAATAAAATTATGAGACTTGTATTTTAGTTACAACTCAAAAAAATAATGTAACAGAATAAAGATATTATTGTTTCTACCTATTGTTTCTACAATGCATTGTGCCATTGTGCGAGACAATGGTCATTAGGCCATTGAGCTGATCAGTCTTTACCCTCATTACCTCGAGGTATCTATTTAAGAACTGACCTAAAGAATGGACAGATTACTGAACAGGTGTTGGGCCAACTGTCAGCCCAATGTGTGGATGGGGTCAGGAAAAGAAAATTAATTTTTAATTGGGCAAACTTAAGGGCACTGACCACTAAGGTACACTATAATGGAAATACGTGACAAACCTACAACTGCAGATTGTAACATAAGACACCTTTAGAATAGTAAAGATTTTCTGCAATATATTATTTGGTGTAGCTAATAAAGTTGAGTATTGAATAGCAAACCAGTAAAACAAAATGTCCTTTTCCACATCCTAATTTTGATCCTTTATGTGAATACACAGTGAATATAGGAGCTGTACTTACAAATTGCAGTGTCTCATTTTGAATTAAGTATTTCGAATTAAATAGCATGGTGATAATAGTCACATTATCAATATTTTCATTTCTATTTAAGATGGTGTCTTTATGGTTTTGTTTGTATTTTACCATATGCCAATGTATTCAGTATTCAAACCTGTGCTATTTTAGCTCCATAGTGTGCCTTAAAAGAAATGTATTTATTTCATTGTTTCTGTTGTTTGATGGGTTTGGTCTTTTATTTATTTATCATTGGTAGCAGTAGCTGTCCAGGGCAGAAATAGTGCAGCTGTCTAGTGCAGTAAAACTATTAGAGCGTCCTACCTTCTCATCTCAGAGATTTGTCTAAGCACATCCCTACAGTGTCCTACTGTACCACATAGCCAGGGGTTAGAATCCAATAATACTGACTGGCAGCCAGGAGCTTGGTCAGTGGACAGAGAGACTGGACGGCAGATCTGTTTCTCACCTGGACAGGTGTGTCCACTGGCCTTAGGTACCGGAGTGGAGTGGATCCAGGCAGAGGCAGCCAGCAGCCACTGAGACATGGGCAGTGGAGGCAGCAGTGCAAACACCAACACAACTGAGAACAGGTGAGAATAATATGACGCACAGGGGCAGGGACATAGACTCAGTGAAGACTGCAGTTGGCCTGTGGGAGTCCAGAAAAAAACTTTAAATTATCAATAGTGCTTTAATGTGTCTGCATAGTGAATATTACTTTGAAGAGTATTTTTGCAAGGCTGAAATTTGTAATCTTTGTTGCACAATGTGACTGTTTCAATTTTAATCTCACTATAGTTACAATGCAGGAGACAATTTTGCCTTTTCACGAATTTAGATTTTCTTTCTACCATTAATCATCTTGACAAAATAATTATTCATCCTATTTGCAACAAAGATATGCAGTACACATGCCAAATATATCTGTATATTGTTGGCAATTTGTATATTGAGTAGAGAGTAAAAGGTATCTTAGTGGGATTCAAATAATCAATTATCAAATTATTTTATTTGTAATAGCATTTAACAGATTGATAGTTGTAGTGGCTGTATTTTGTATAATGTAGGCCTATATTAGTTTAGGAATACTGATCAAGTACTCTGTACTTAAAATATGCAATGCAAATTAAAAATAAAACAAATACTGCATAACTTATTTCTGACTAACCATAACTAATTTTTATATTTCAAAAGAATGTGTTGTGACATCATTCAATATTAAATACCAAAACAACACAATTCATACTGCTGAAAAATCTCTAAAACTGTTATATTATTTTTTACCACGAGATGGCGGTATAACATCACACACTGAACAGCAGCCATACAGCTGAACACTATCTACATTCAGTCTATGCTGCCAGCACATCCAGAGGCTTCCTCATTGATTTATTCCTCTTCCATCTTCACTGGCTGTGAGTTAATAATGCTGTCAGGGCAGAAACAGTCTAATTTGTTGCATAAGCTTTGTACATAAACAGAGAGGCAAACAATATTCTGATATAAGACCGTTACCGTACATTGCAACACGTTTGATGATGCTTCCCATCAACCCTTTCGGCAGCCTATGAGTTGCACATCCGTGAGATAATGGAGTCAAAACTTTCTGACCCTGGGTAGGTTTCATTTGAGTATATCGTGTGACCGTTCAAATGTGCAGGACGGTAAATTTCATATTAATCAAACCATTGCGCGTTTTTTTCAGGAAACTACAACACGCCATCCACAGTCACATGTCGGAGTCCACGCGCTGCTGATGCTTCCCCGCACCCCTATTGGCTACCTAACTTTGCCCAAGCACGTCCACCGCGTATCTGCGTATCCTTCCGCGCGGTTTTCAGTTTTTACCATTTCTTAAGTTTTCTCTGAAATACGGGATAATACCGGAATAAGATTAGCGTTTTACTATCAATTGTTGACTGTCAGTTTATATAACTGTGTAGAGACACTGTAACTGTTTTTATTTACCTATATTCTCTCGGATGGATATGTCTCAGCATCACTAGGAAGTAGTTCCGCAGAGCGAGGGACTAGGGAGATCACCTTGAGCTGGTCTCAGTGTTACGGCAGTCACATCGGTCCAGGCAGTTTTACAACAAGACAAGGTGGGTATCCCTAAACTGGGGCTGCAGCCTGCTGCATTATCGTTATTTTAAAGGGACTTGATAACTGCATTGTTAAATTACTACCTTTAAAACCTCAATGTCGTTTATTTTCCACTTGCCACATCCTACTGGTTAGTTCGATTACACCCACGCCTATCCTTCTTTTAGTAAAAGAAATAAATTATTCGTAAAAGTGTCACTACATCAAAATGATTGTGATATACGTAGATAAGCCATTTTAAAGTTTAAAGCTATGCTGGGATATAGTTTGTGCTGCAACCGCGTTGAGACTTGAAAATGCAGTTAACGGATGGATGAAGGGATAAACTGAGGATATTTGTACGGACACTGGACAACTCTCTATATTACGAACTGCTCAAACGTTGTATTCGTGTTTTTATTGCATAACGACGTTAATTAATCTTAAATAATGTCAAATGTGATGCGTGAAGTGTTGAGCGTTGTACAACCGCTTCCTGTTGCCTCCTGTTGTGGGTGTGGCCGCTCCGTGTTCTCGGCCTCTCATTGGTCAGTCTCCGTGATGTCTTCAGATCAGGAAAATGTGACGCAGGATGAGAACGTGACCTTTAGCGCATCGTCTGCACTTTAACTTTAATTGAAGTGGATTTTTTTTAAAGAAAAAAAGATACATGTTAACTAAAGACACACGTGAACTATAGCCAAAAACTGCCCCGTATCATTATTGCAGGCCGTGCGTTATTCCTTCACATGTCCGGTAATGTTAGAGGGTAAACGCTTTTAAATAAATGCTGTAAAATAACCAGGAATCTCGTTAAAGTGTTGCTGGAAATCACCGCCCTGCCATTAATGTAATTTGAAATGTTAATGGTAGTTTGAGTTTCCCTGGCACTTTCACTGCAGTAGCCTGCTGCAGTAGTGTCAAAGAAAAAAGGCCTTGTTGATAGTAGATACACAAGTATGCTGGCAGGTCTCACCATGCCTGTCTAACTCTATCTGACAACCAGAATTGTCCTTCTTTGTCAGCCTTTCAAAGCCTGGTCCCAAAACAAGAGAGGTTTTTGTGTTTTACCAGATTACAGCTACTATGTAACTCTAGCTGAATTTGTAATATGATATCCTTTTGATATCCACTGACCCCACAGCTTTGCCTGCAGATGTTTTGTGATGGTGGGGAGACATTATCTTTATATGCTCAAGAGATTTCTGCTGTCGTTGCTATGTGCTTCCTGGTGGAAGTTAGTGTTCTGTTGAAATTTTTACAGTTTACAGTTTGATTACTTGAGAGTTTATATTATTGTTTCCCCAAGTTATCTAAAGAAAGTCTTGTTTGTCAAAAGTATCCTCTATAAGCCACTGTAATCAAAGTTACAATAAATATATCCTTCTGGTGAATTAAACAATAGGTGTTGTACACTGTTATTATGTTCACTGAAGTTGTTGATGTTTACTTTAAAAAGCTTGGTGACAGGTACCCAGACCTTTGCAAAAATGATTGCGAGTTGTGGATACTACAGCAGTAAACAGATGGCTAAAGTACAATTTTCTGTTCTGGATGGAAATGTCCTTGACCTCTAGTTGTGGTAAGGAGGCTTAGCTGCAGCAGAGCTGCTGTTCAGTGCAAGTAACTACTAGGCCTTTAACAGCTGGCACTGCTCCCATGCAGTCCTACCTCACTGTAGCTGCATGTTTGATGACTAATGCTACAAAGGTCCAACACTACTAATTATTTATTTGCAATCACACACCTAGTCTTACTGTAATGACAACAATCTCAGGTGGATGTCAGGTGTTTACATTCTGTCTAAGGCGTTTAGATTGTGTCATTCATGAACTTAAACCCATGTGGTGGCCCGCCTGAGGTTTGTATGCAAGTTTACTGACCTAGTTTACAGGCAGCATAGTCGAGGTGCCATCGTACATTCTACGTATTAGATTTCTGCAAACCTATGTGTTATTATTAGCCAAGCCTCCATGTTTATGCCTGGGGTGTTGTATGACCCAGACTGTTAGTGACAGTGGTGTACCGTGGTGAAAGTCGGATGTACGTCCATTGTGTCAGGTCATGGCGATTGCCTGGTTGCAGCAGGCCCTTTCCTTTATCCTCGCTGAATGGATTTACTCTTGAGCTCCTGGAAGTGTGGCGTGTCTACACGCGCACTGCAGCGTTCAGTTCTGCAGTTGCAGGGGGTAGTTTGTTTACTGGCACTAGAAGCTCCAGCACCCTGGGGTGGCTGTGGAGGTCATTGGTAGCAGCGTCCTTGGTCATCCCTAGGAGGAACAGGAAGATCTACTGGTGGTATGTAGCGTAACCTCCAAATGGAGCCTCCGTTGAGTGGATGTGAATGATTGGAGCCATCTGACTGTATATAAGAACCATCTTGAGTTAGCCCAGTGTTACATCACATCTATAGCAGGGGATAGTCAATGTAGTCTCACTGTGACAGCGATGCTATGATGGTTGCTAATGATTGAACAAGCATGTTTCACAGGTGAGTCACAAGAATGATAAGGAAATTGTTTATAAAAGACAGCAGGAGATAGTGAGTGTGAGTGTGTTACAGAGGTAGATGTGTTGGGAACGGATTGGAGGGGATTATTAGCAGCCAGCTCTAAAGTTAGTCATGCATCTGTGTCAGGGTTACTATGGCTGCTGCTGGCCTGTCCTGGGGTCAGACGAGCTATCTGTGTCTGTCAGCGAGCCATTGCTGACTATTATGTCTTTTTTTTTCCCGTAACAACAGAGAGCTGGCAAGCTGGATCAGACAGGCAGAGAGGGCATGTTTTCTTGGCTAGTCTTATTAACATGATGTAGACTATAACTGTACATGTCACTGCAATGTAGCAACGCTCTTCATATATTGTACTATTTCTACTATTGGGTGTAGCTTGTTTTTGTTTTTTGGACATGAATCTAATTTGCAGTGCACATGATTGGTCGAGTAGCATGGCCACCATCTCCTTTCAGACAAATGTGTATCCTCTTTCTGTTTAACTGTTGCTTTGTCTTTGCAGTTATGGTAAACTGTGAAGTTGTGATGTATTTATAGAAGAGCTTAGAATCAGATGGCTGCCATCACCCTGTCCAAATTGTCCAATCTTATTCTCTTGTTCAATCATTATCCTCAAAATGATTCAAGCTTTTAAACAAATGCAAGAAAATACAGCTTTTAATCACATTTGAAATTTAAAACAAAAATAATCAGCAAAAAAATCTACACATCCATAAATCTGTGTGGTGTATGTAGGAATGGTCCATGTCTGCTACTGTACCATTCCTAATATTTGTTTTTTAAAAAATAATTAACAATATAGTACATATTTTAATTCCATTTGGTTTTTGCATTTATTTCTTAAAATGCTAAATGAATAAATCAGGAAATTATTTTAAAACAAACATAGCACAGCACACAAACTGCCAACATTTCAGACCCTCTCCCCCCTCTGCAGTTTTTCTCTGTGGTTCAGCCCACTCAGAGATTGTGTGTGTTGCAGTAGTGGGATGTGACTGCACTCACGTAGAGCACTGGTCCGCTCCATTGATGGAAGTGTTACATCATCAGTCTGCAGCTCCTGCTGAAGGAGTCTGTTGGTATAGTCACTGCTCTGCGTGGAATCCCCCCGCCATCCTGCTTTTGTAATTACAATGTGATGAGTAAAAGGAAGACAGACCAGAGGCCACCATCTTGCACTGCCCCAAAAATTGCCTCCTTCTTTCTGTCAGTGACTGAAGTGGAAAAAGACTTGTAGTAAATATTTTAACGTTGTAGACGTCGTGTTGGGCCTAAATGCATTTTCATGAGGACCACCTGTTCATGGTCAGTAATACCAAACAGGTCCTGGTTCTGTATTGAGGCAATCACAGATAAGATGAAGGGGTTGTTGTCCAAAAGAAATACAGATTTGTCACCTTGTTGCTCTGCTAAAGAAGCAGCCAGTGAGGGTGTTTGATGTGCGCTACAATGTATAATTTAAACTGAGGGAATGTAATCTCCCCTAGGTGGTTTAGACTGTGACGGAGTTGACCTGTACTCACTTCTACATCACTTGTTCAGTGCTTTCGTTTAGTTAATATTAACTTTCTTTCATTTGGTTATTTTGTTATCATACAGTTTAATAAAGTGCTTTTCTCTTGTTTAAAAAAGTGCCATGTAAACTATCTTTAAATACTATCCTGAATTAAATATTTTTTTTAATGAATTTTAGCAGATTTAGCAGAGTTCACATTTGTCTAATTTCCTATCACTTCATAATGTGCAGACCTCGTGCTGGAATCAGACAAATCTTTACTACTCATTGTACTACCAGAGTGACTGTTCAGTGAAGCGCTTTATTCAGATGTGCTGTGGTTATGTAACCACAGAAACCAGAGCTGTGGGGAAAAAAGCAGCATTCCTCATCGTCGTTACACCCTGCTCAAATATACCTGCCCTGTTGGCTGTTGGTTTATATGATGCCTCATAATTCTGTCATTGGTAAACTGATGGGGGAAAAAGGAAGTGTCTCCTTTCTGTGTGACTGGCAGTACTGAGTCACTCACTGGTGCACAGGACTTTATGTAATATCTCTTCTGTGCTACTGTGCAGAGTACATGTATATGCTTTCTCTTTTCTGATGAAAGCTTGGAAATCCCAGCCCTCACGTTGAGCTTCGTGATGGTGTCGTTGCCATGGGCGACTCAGCATGAAGTGGGTGGGGGGGTACAGAATGTACAATATGGTGCAGCAGCTCGATAAGCTATACTGCTCGATTCACAGTGTAGAGTGTGGAGATGGTGCAGTGTATCAGCCTCAGCCATTAAGCTGTAAACAACCAGTAGATACCCTGGGTTATGAGCTTTTTCTCAGTTGTCAGGAGTCTACATTTATTAAAATTGTGCAACCCACGATTCAAGAGTAACTCAAGAAAAAACAGTCTTGTGCAAAGCCTGTGCTTACAATATCCTGCTGATTACATAGAATTGCAATGATTACATTTCAAAATCCTCATATTGACTTGATAGACTTTTTCTTCTATGGCTGAGGTTAGGCAAAAATAGATAAGCTTAAAGGTTCCTGGTGGAGTTTGTGACCTCTAGTAGAGCCAGTGGGGCTCTGTTTTTGTGGAATTGATACAGTATAGTACACAGCATTCTTGCTGGTAGTATGCATAGTTGCCAACAGATGTTGCAAGAAAAAGACTGCAAGCAGGTAGACAAATGATACAGGATTTAATCAGGATCAGCTTTTGCACTGAGCTCACATTTGTTAGAGGTCAGTGCATTATGATAGTTTATGTTGAAGGTAATGATAACTGTGTACCAGCTTGACTTAGTAGGAAATGTACCACATTTGACATGAACTCTATGTAGAAGCCAATTGCTGTTAAAGTTTGACTGTTGGTTAACACCTTCTTTACATCTAGAATATAACTGTCCAGGGATCCTATTTGAATGTATTTTGTAAAATTTAAAATGGGATGATATATTTTGAAACTGGTTTTTGCTATGTCCCGTATATTAACTTATTGTTTTCCATGCAGGACTTCTCCAGTTGAACAAGCAATCACCATGCCTCTAGCAAAGAGTGCAGACATGGGCTCTGCCTTCATCCAGACACAGCAGCTCAACGCTGCCATGGCCGACACTTTCCTGGAACACATGTGCCTGCTGGACATCGACTCCGAGCCCACCACTGCACGTAACACTGGCATCATCTGCACCATCGGTTAGTCAGTGCTTTATTTTTCTGCACTCTGAAACACAGACAAGTCCATACTAGCACTCAAATATTTACAGGTTTGTCTTTGATGGTATGCTGCTGCAGAAGTCACTTTTGAAGAGAATACAGGACAATTACTTTAAAGTAAACTTCAATCTAATTCATGTCTCATAGTTTGCTTCATTCTTATTTTTTTTCCTGTTCTTTTTTTTCTTATTTACAGTATTTGTTCAGTTTGATTGCCAGCCTAATTGAGGAAATATAAATGGATCCTACAACAATGTTTGGTCCATTTTTTCATACTACATTTATTATTATCGCAATTTTTCCTGCATGTTTGTGGAAAGAGACAGATTCAGTGCCATATTTTCATTCTAAATTCACAGCAATGTATCTTCTGTCTTGTTCTGTACTTTATGACAATAAATATACAACTTGCTAAAATTACACAGATGTTCACTGACACACTTCCAATGAATTGTTCAATTACAAAAATCAGTAAATAAAATGAAAATTTTAAAAAGCTTTTTTTTTCGATGACTTCCTCCAGGACCAGCCTCTCGTTCTGTGGATATGCTGAAGGAGATGATCAAGTCTGGAATGAACATTGCTCGCTTGAACTTCTCCCACGGCACACACGAGGTACGTATTTCTACAGCTCCTGCTGAGTAAATGAGTTAGCTAACCAGCTAACCATTCAGAAGTCACGTTTAACCTTTGATAATAATTTCCATCAAACATGATTCTGTGTTTTATCACAGATTGCTACTGGTTGCTACGTCGAGCCTTGTGGCAATGTTTGATTTCCCTCGTCCGTCTTTCTTTTTAGCATTTCGAGCAGTATTGCTAAGTCTTTGCATAAAATAAGGGAGGCAGCCAGTAAGATCACAATGAACAAGCACGTAATTTATAATGACCTGTAATCAGCTTGGCACTTTGAGCAAGACTGGACCAGCCAGCGTGAATGGAAGAAATAGTAGTGCTAACTTACTTAAGATTAAAGTCTGGGTTAGATAACAAAGTTCAACTGCGAAGTGATGCAATTTTTTGATCAAAATAGTATCACATTACTGTTTCTGTCTGTCAGTTAATTGAACAATTGTCTCAAATATGAGTTAAAATAAAGTTTAAGGATGAACACACCTAATAAACGCATGGTCGGGTAGTTTTAGGCCACATCTTGTTTAGCTTAGAAAGTATGTTGCTATTTTAAGGTGTAACTTTAAAAAAAACCAACAACGAAGTACAACAAATAATTACAAAACACAACCAGCAAACCCAAAAGGTAGAAACCAGAGAGGAGAGAGACAGACTGGCTGACTGCCATCGGCTTAAGTAGTGTAATGAAGCAGTCATTGCCCTTCAGGCGTCTGCAGTGTGGAGAATCCTATTCAGAGGGTCATCATGTTTATCAGCAGATTATCTAATGAGAGTTATCCATGTATGAGAAATGATGACTTTCAAATAAGTTTTAACTGTTCCTTGATGTCACTTGATCGGTTCTCATCTGACATCCTGCCCATCGTTTATATTCATCGATATCACACTCGATTCTGAGAAGGTCAAAACAAACCAGAGCTTTGTTAGCTTAGTAGTATAAATACATTATCTATAGCCTCCTGCTGTCCCTTTATCTCCTCAGCAGGGCAGCACGCCCAGATTCTGCAAGTTTGTGTCTCTCACACCAAGGTCAGTCCACCTCTATCCAGAGTAGCATAGGGGAAGTACATTATATTACAAATGTCACAAAGTTACATTTCTCAAAATCAGTATGAATAATTCCTCATTAACTTAAACCAGTGTAACTGAACATCACTTTGAGTTTCACTTTTACACTGAGTAAGAAATGGATTACAAATCTATTGACCCTGACCTGTACTCCTATACTGCACTGTAACAACAGTCACATTTACAGGTGCAGTATTAGTTGTAAAATGCTGCACTGTCAACCTCACCTTCCTCTTTTATGTAAATATTGCAATGCACTGGAGGTTAGCAACGGCCAAACCTTCATCCATATAATAATTTCCGGCTTGACTTCATGACAGTTCAAGGCTTTCAAATAGTTTAATTTTAAACTCTGGTGCCTCAGAGCTGAACTGTGTGAGAGGGATATCAAGTGTTTTGGTTCCTTCAATGAAAATCTTCAATTATTTCCTGTTTTTTTAGTTGATGGTGAGACTATCCAGGTTTTTTTCTTAGTCATAGTGTCGAGTAACTCAGCATGTCACTACTCTGAAAGGCAGCCAATGTGATTACCTGCCACTTAAGTTATTACCGAAAGCTCTTGGTTATCCTGGCGGGCAGTGGAAGCCATGTGCAACAGAACAGGCAGCTGTATCCAAAGCCACAAACACTGCACTAGCAGTTAATTAGTGTGCACTAAAGGGCAAACATGACCACGTTTAAAAACAACCAGTAACAACCAGCACTGTGACTGACAGCAGCATTCCCAGGGCAGAAGTTCACCTGCTCCAATTGTTTCTACGATCCTTTGAAATGTAACTTTAGTTGACCTCTGATGATTTGAACAACAAGACACACGAGCAGTGATTTTACACAGTTTGTTTGAAGTCTGTTTACACTTGTAATTGTGCTAAGATTTAGTTTTTATTGTGTTGATTGTTCACCATCAACTCCACTGAGCAACTTCCTCTTGCGAAACACTGCACTTCCTCAGCTGACATGCTCACAATAGATACTGGAGGTAACAGATAGTGCAGTCTCTGATGGTTGTAATCATGTATCATAAGATTAAGGTGTAGCCTGTGTAGCCCAAGCTCAAGGACACATATTGTTGATGACAGTTCCCCACCCTCCATGAGACTGCAGCAGCTTTATAGCCAAATGAATTTGTTAGAAATGTAAGTTCTTAGCTTCTTATTTTAATCGTGCTTTATTACCACAACAATTCAAACACAATCACTGCCAGAAAGAACTCTATGACCCCATGGTGATGCTGTCTGTGTGACTCATGTTTATGGCTGCGTGAGTTGTCAGATGCACCTTATCTTTTAATTGCACTGGCCTGATTTTCATGTCTGCTGAGTAAAACCAATAACTTACAGTAAATCTGCCAAATATTGACTGTGGGTTCTAGGAGTGGAAGATTGAATAGAAGAGTTAGGTTTGATTCGGAGTTCAGTATCTTGTTTCATATGTTCTCTGGAGACATGGTAAACATGTTCACGTCTTGCTCTATCTAGTACCACGCAGAAACCATCAAGAACGTGCGTGAGGCATGCGAGAGCTTCGAGCCCGGCAGCATCCAGTACAGACCCATCGGTATTGCCCTGGACACCAAGGGCCCAGAGATCAGGACTGGCCTCATCCAGGGAGTGAGTTCAGCATCACCATTTCTTGTTCTTCACACTGAAATAGAAGTTTGTGTAGGAACATCTTGGATAAAAACTAACCAGAAAGAAAATAAAACTGTCTGTTAATGATGTGACAGAGTGGCACAGCTGAGGTGGAGCTGAAGAAGGGAAACATGATCAAGATCACCTTGGACGATGCCCACCAGGACAACTGCAGTGAAGAGGTCCTCTGGCTCGACTACAAGAACATTACCAATGTGGTGGAAGTCGGCAGCAAGGTCTACATTGATGATGGACTCATATCCCTGCAAGTAAAGGAGATTGGTGAGTGGCAAACATAAGTTCAACCCCATAAAGCCTGCTTGTTAATGTACAGAAAATACTTGAACTCATTTTTTTTTTACCCTCTCCCCAGGCCCTGATTTCCTCATGTGCGAGATTGAGAACGGTGGCACCCTGGGCAGTAAGAAGGGAGTCAACCTCCCCGGTGCTGCCGTGGACCTGCCTGCTGTTTCAGAAAAAGACATTAAGGACCTGACGTTTGGTGTGGAGCAGGGAGTCGACATGGTCTTTGCCTCCTTCATCCGCAAAGCAGCAGATGTCCACGCCGTCAGAGCAGTGTTGGGAGAGAAAGGCAAAAACATTAAGATCATCAGCAAGCTGGAGAACCATGAGGGTGTACGCAGGTGTGTATGTGGCCGAAGTGTTTGCTGCTCATTTTTCAACAACTTTGGCCCTCGATCTTTTAAATCTTATGACTTATGGTGGATTTATTCGGTCGTAATTTTCTGCCCGTTTCCAGATTTGATGAGATCATGGAGGCCAGCGATGGCATCATGGTTGCCCGTGGTGACCTGGGTATTGAGATCCCAACAGAAAAGGTCTTCCTAGCCCAGAAGATGATGATCGGTCGCTGCAACAGAGCTGGCAAGCCCATCACATGTGCCACTCAGGTCAGACAGCAAAAAATGAAATACTGTTTTTCTTTTTTGCAAGAGGATTTATATTTATTTATTTACATTTATATAATGAGGATTGACAGGTGACTACACAGCTTTTAAGGGTGAATATGTGCTACTGTGTGAATGCTGAAGAAAGGATTTATTTTCCTTAAACCCTTCAGATGTTGGAGAGCATGATCAAGAAGCCCCGACCCACCCGTGCTGAGGGCAGTGACGTAGCAAACGCTGTCCTGGATGGAGCTGACTGTATCATGCTGAGTGGAGAGACTGCCAAGGGAGACTACCCTCTGGAGGCAGTACGCACACAGCACATGGTGAGTTAATGTATAATAACAACCTTAAACATTAGATGCATGTATCTAAATCAGAGTGATTGGAGAAGTTAATTTCATACATATAATTTTTAAAGAATGGGTTAGAGGAAAAAAAAAATCAGCATCTACTGGGAGATTATGCTTTTTCTTGTTTCCTCTTTTTTCCCACTTGGCCAAACTCAAAGATTTCAGCAGGAGCGTTTTCATTAAAGTATCATAATAAATAATAAGCAAACACAAATTGGCACACCATCATTTATCCATCTCTGGGATATTGAATGACTGCACCACTGCATAATTTCCACACCATAATTTGGTTTTAACATGACATCATTTGCATGTTTGGATGATCTGCCAACACTAAGTTAAATGCCTGTTGCCTGCACTTCTTTATCTAACTAATTTACAGTGGCAGCTGTTCTGTATCCTTCTTTATTTGCTATGGTATCCACTCACTTCTCTAAGATTTACTCTACAGTTATGACTTATGAATTAGAAAAAGGAGCAGGAACAGCAAATTGAGTTTTGCCAACCAGGAAAGTGCTTTTTTGTTTGCATTTTTCTAAATGTACTGTCAATCTTTGAAATGCCAATGACAGAGTTTAGACTGTATATAGAACTGTACAAAGCTACTAGGTCTCAAAAGTGAAGCCAATTCGGAAGTGCAGTACCACCGATGGCCACAAGATGCTGGCTCCAAAAAAGCCTCCTCACTCCTCCCTTCATATCCAAATATGGTCACTTCTGGCTCCAAAAAAACATGGCGTTCAAATGCCAAACTCCTGCACATCCACAAACCGAGCTATTCTATATACAGTCTATGTGAGAGGCTATGGACATTGCCTCACATTTGTATCTGCATGTGTATCTACATAATGCATGCAGTTTTGTTTGTTAATATCAGGGACAGACGTCAGCAAAGCACCTTTTAGAAGACAAAATACTCCTAATGAGAGTTTACATCAGTCACTATAAGTGCCGCTTGTACAGTGGGCTGTTGCTGATAGTCTTGCCTGTCCTTCACTGTTCGGGCCTTTCCTGGCTGCACTGCAATACAGATGCATGAGTGACTCAGCATTCCTGCCCTATGCTGAAGTTACATAGAGAGCCTCAGGGTCCAGAGTGAAGCACAAACGTTGTTTCCCTAAAGCTGCCATTTAGTGAGAAAAAACATGTGAACTAACTTTGCTTCTCAACCACATTACTAATAAATACATTTGTTTTTCCGATTAACCTCACATCATTTCAGTGCTTTTCTTCTTCATTCCTCTTGACTGTTTTTCACCATCTCTTCAGCTCTGTGTGCAGTGCGTGGCATTTTAACTCCCAGCTTGGTTTTCAACTCCCAGTTAACATAAGTCAAGGTTTTCAACAGCTTTTTTTAAAGACATGTATTTTATGATTTTAAATTCTTGAGCCCAGACATATATTTTTTTATTGTTTCAAGTTATTGCTATGCTTTAATAGTTGTTAGTGACACGTTATTTCAGCAGTACAGTTGCTCCAGATAAATATGAGTGGTATTGCACTGATGTGATGTAACTGGTGGTAAAGTTTTGATTGTGTTTTAATGTGAATGTTTTCCCTGTTTCCCCCTTAACTGCAAATCTAAACTCTTCTGTACTCACTGCCTGTCTTTTCCTTCCCTTCTGTCTCTTTGTTTCACGTGTCTCTTTAACTTTGTCCATCTTTGTGTCCCACGTTACTTTCTTTTCTCCATTTTTCATGTTGTTTTTTTTCTCGTTTCACATCTGTGTGTGTGCCCGGTGTGGGGATTGCCTTTGCTCGATGCATCTTGTGCCAGATTGCTCGTGAAGCCGAGGCAGCCATGTTCCACCGGCAGGTGTTTGAGGACCTGCGTCGCTCCACGCCGCACTGCAAAGACCCCGCTGAGGCCATTGCAATCGGTGCTGTTGAGGCCTCCTTTAAGAGCTTAGCCTCTGCGATGATTGTGCTCACGGGCTCTGGAAGGTAGGCAGGTTGTCTGGTCCTGGCGGGTCGTGGAGGTCATGGGTATCGGTTTTGAAGTCTGCGAGAGGGAGAGTAGGGCCAGACAGGGACTGACCGACCGAGTACCTGGGAGTGCTGGCAGACATGCTAACTAGACTTCTGGTTGAGTTTTATTTATTTTTTCTCATGATGAACAAGTTTTAAGGCAGAAAATGCTGATGTTAAAAGATACAAATTTACATTATTCCACTCGACTGATGATTTTTAGCACCTCTTAATGCGTCATTGGCAGTTTTGTCATTGGCTGCCCTTGTTTGACCAGGAGTCTAGCTACATGGTTGCCAGTGTCTCCCAGTGGTGTGAGTGCCTTGATGTGCAGCAGTAGAGTGTGTGATTGAGAGTAACCCCCCCACCACCCCCAACCTTCCCTGTGGGGCTCAGATAGCACGAGAGGCCGAGGCAGCCACCTTCCACAGAAAGCTATTCGAGGAGCTGAGGAGACACTCCCACCTGACCAGAGACCCCTCGGAGGCTGTCGCTGCCGGAGCCGTCGAGTCGTCCTTCAAAAGCTGCGCGAGTGCCATCATTGTTCTCACTAAGACCGGGAGGTAAGAAAGAGAGGGACAGTGGTGAATGTAATCCTGCTGCTGAAGGTAAGGTGCTGCTCCTACAGACCCTCCCCTCCTTTAATGCTGTGTGTTTGTGGGTGATGTGTTGTTACGTAGGGTGGGTGGAGGACAGCAACTGACTTTTAAATTGAGAGCAGGAAATGTCATCACCCGCTGCACCGTTCATACAGTTAACATCACTTGTGGTTGTGAAGGGTGCAGTGGCTCACAATGCTTCATGTGGAATCGAGTTCCCACTTTCATTCATTTCAAAAGAGATCTGATGATATTAAGTGCTACGTATGTATCCTCAACAAAATGCTGATGTTTCCTGCTTGCTTATAATATTGTGGTGCAATTAATTGTGGGGTTATGTGTGTCAACAAATTACCAACCTGAGACTTGACTGGTTTAACAGGAACACACTGAGTTTCTACACACCTATAACACAACGTCGTGTTGTCATTACTCTGGCTGCTTTGACTTCTCAGGAGTGTCACAGGCTCTGCTCAACTTTCAAGCTTCATGCATTTATGTTGGGTCAACTC
This sequence comes from Pseudochromis fuscus, assembly GCA_900323345.1. Lineage (NCBI taxonomy): Eukaryota > Metazoa > Chordata > Actinopteri > Pseudochromidae > Pseudochromis > Pseudochromis fuscus. The sequence continues at coordinate 16,734 of OOFC01016547.1, forward strand.
AGCGTATTTAGTTATGGTTTTAATTAGGTTCATGGAGTTTACTAAACTCCTCTGCTAAACCTGAATAGAAGTCTGAAGGAGCCAGAATATTTGACAACACTTAGGTGGGTATTACTCACACTGAAGACCTCCCAAGAATCCATCTGTATGGAATTAATTGGCATGTACTTTGTATATTAATTTAAAATGTTCATTTTATGCTATTATTACAAATTCTGCTCATGAAAGTGCCGTACCAGTCAAAAAGTTGAATGCATCAGTTCGCTTAAGGAGTTTTACTGTTTTAATCTTTTTGTGAAACTATCTAAAGGTTTGCATATGATTTGGAGTAGAAAATAAAATTATGATCAGAGCTGAAAGAAGAAATGCAATCTGTTTTCATGACTAATGCACAGATCATATTATTATTGTTCATAATGAACACTTCACTCAAGCATTTACAGTGTAAGTTGGAAAAAGTATGTGAACCCCGGGGCTACTGACATCAACAAAGGCAACTGGAGTTAAATTAATGAAACGAAATTGGAGGTATGGGTTAACGCTTGTTGGACTTGGGGGGGAAAAAAACCAATTAGAACTTTTAAAACTCGTGCCTGCGGCTGTTACCCAGTTAATGCCTGAGGTTCCACTTGGTGACGGCTGCACATGCTGCTTCTCTGATGCATTTATTTCTTCAGCTGCTTCTCTCAGTAATCTGCACAGATTACTTCTGTTGAAAGTAGTCAAGTATTTTTTGTGCTCAGCTGCATCCCTGTGTTTGTCTGCAGGTCTGCCCACCTCATCTCCAGGTACAGACCCCGTGCTCCCATCCTCGCCGTCACCCGTAACGCCCAGACAGCTCGCCAGGCTCACCTGTACCGCGGCATCTTCCCCGTCCTCTACACCAAGCCCGCCCACGACGTGTGGGCAGAGGACGTCGACATGCGTGTCAACTTTGCAATGGATATGGGTCAGTGACTGTTTTTAGAGACCAAACGGTGCCAAAAATGAATTTCTATGAAGTCTTTGATCCAGAACCATGTGTTTATCCTCATTTAATACATCATATAAGTAATACTTGGCTAAAAAATGTTTTGTTTAATTTTCTAGGCAAGGCCAGAGGCTTCTTCAAAGAGGGAGACGTCGTCATCGTCTTGACCGGCTGGCGTCCAGGCTCCGGTTACACCAACACCATGCGTGTGGTTCTGGTGGCCTGAACAGCCAACGGAGCGGCTCTGCTTTCTCCCTCCACCTTCATTTATCTTTCATAGCTCTCCACCCCACACCTCACTCCATCTCACCCAACAGCTGGGCTTACAGACTCAACCCTTCAGTTTAGCATTTAGGCAATAATGCAGAGAAATCAGAGAAGAAGTTAAGTGTAGCCTTCATGGCCCAAGAGCTGCTTTTGGGTGGGAGTGGAGCCTTGTTCTGTACTATTCCACTTCCTGTTTCCATTCCTCTCACATCGATTCTCTCTATCAAACCAGTCTTCAGGGCCTCAGACTAATACACCCTGGCCAGAAACTGCTGTATTTATTCACTCAAACACTTTTATTTTTAAAAGTCTAGGAGTGAATGTATACTGGTCTGTGTGCATGCGCGTGCTGGCTCTTGTTTAGGTGGAGCTTATTGATGGGGCCGGCTGCCCTTAACAGAGCACCTTCAACTGCTGTAACAGTTTACTTATCGCACTCCCCCGCCAGTTTAACGAACAAAGTGTAGTGGCATCCTAAATCTAAGGGCTCCTCTTACAGCGCAGCCTCGGCTCCACCACTCCACCCAAACAGATCCATTCTGTAGTGCTGTCTGTATGAAGTGTCCTCTCTTATATGCCAGCTTTCACTGTATTTCAGTGTATCTCTAAGTGTTGCACTCCTGATGTACTCCAGACAATGTTACATTCGATATTATACTTGACTTTTGTGAATGGTGAACTTTTGTTTCGGGACATTCAATACTACTTATATTTTGACTGAGTATAGGGTAAAAAAAGTTTGTTTTGGATGTCCACTCCAGAGGTGTTTGAGCAAGTTACTGTTTGTGTTGATCATATCTAAGTTGGCACTCTGAACCATGTGTGGTTCAGTCGAGTTGTACTGATATGAATGAGCACTTTTAGGGTCTTGTTTTTTTTTTTTTTTTGATGTTGTTCAGGTGACTGGTGCAATGGTAAAGCTCTGCCCCTCTCATCCCAGTGAGTGACGGATGCATTCCCTCTGCTTGTCTTTCTTTTCATGTTGGTGAACCAGTGTAGCTGGCTTCATGTGTCTAACATGCTTTTGATTGTAATGCTAGAGTGTAAGAGCTAACTAAGTGTAAAAGGGTATTGTAATGTTTAGCTGGTGTCCTGAGCTGTCCTACAAGACTGGAGTTCCATCAATAAAAGAGATGAGCACCTAACTGAACCCTGCCCTGCAAATGTTTCTTTGATGAATCTAACTTTATGAGTTTTACCACAGTAACTTTACAGCGAGTGCAGGATTCAGGTGAAACATTAAGGAGACGTAACTCAGTCATTTAAACTTTATTTTATAGAAGAACAGAGATTTTAGTGTTTGTTCCCCAAATCAGCTCGCTATGGGAGCACTGGAACGTTAAAATGAGTTAGTGTTCAAAAGAAAGCAAATTTTATTTAGAAGTTAAAACACCAAAAATATACAACAGAGCCATAATACTTTCAGGTGTGCAGCATCGAGGAAGGAGAGCGAGCGCCAGCGACACACAAGTGTTTCAGTGTAATATTAGATTTCAAGTATCAAGCAAGATTATGATGAATTTAAAAGCTTGAAAATACAATTGTATGCAAAGTTTTTTTTTCAATATTTGAAGTGGATTTTTCACAAAACATGTTTTCCATACAACACAAAATCAAGCCTCTTCATCAGAACTCTAATGATCTAAGTAATGTGAACAATCAAGAAAAATAATTCATCTAAACAACACATGTTCCTTTGTAAAGTGAATTAATGTAAACGACAGCACATTATTCTGAAACTCTTGAATCACACTCACTGCATGTTTATCAGTTACTGGCAGTCCTGGCTGTACACCACCCCCACCTGCCGGCGAATCTCATCCTCCACCTCAGCCAGCAGGAGAGAGTCAGCGTGGGACATGACTGGACTCTCCTTCAGTCCTACATGGGAGAAAATATAGATCCTCTTGAATAAAACACAGTGAAGGGCCATTGAGATTTCAGTGTTTCTGATGCCACCCTGTGTCGAACATGTGTATAACAGGTCATTCAGTTTAATCCTGAAAACTGATTTATATCAGTGGGTAGTATTTATGGACACAGAATAAAATGTGATTCATGCCACAGTACCTTTGAGCAAACACTGTCGAACCTCTTCAGCTTCGTAACGCATCCCTGTACTGTTGATGAAGTTGAGAGGTAAATCAGGTTCTGGCAGTGGGTACTGAGTCTCTGTCCCATTCACCACTAACGATGTGGGGCACCACATACGAGGAGGAACCTGAAGGAAACATGCAAAGGAACATATGTGGATAAAAAACTAAGTACTGACACAACACTACACTCTCCCCTCTTTAAATATATAGTGCAATAAAATATAGAAGTACTGTTGTTATTGCCTTCCAGACTATTTGAATTTTATTTGGTTATTCAGCCCTGCCCTGCTCTGACCTACCTGGATTGTGCCCTTCGTTCCCACAATAATGGCATCACAGGGCAGATCAACACCACAAGAGCAAGTAAACACTGCCAATCTGTTGTTGGAGAACTTCAGCGTGACGACCACAGTCTCGTCCACTCCTGAAATAACATGAAATGAAGACGTGACAACAAGATAGTTTAGTGAATTCAGTGTCATGGTTCCAAATAGAGAAATAAAAAAATATTGTTGTACTTTAACCTTTATTGTTGCAGTTAAGACATAAAAGTGAAAGTCATTTAAAAAGAAAATTTAAACAAAAATCTGAATTTCAATTTTGTATTTCTGACGTACAGACTTTTATTTGGAAATATGCAGGTTATCACATGCACTATCAGGTCTTTTAACTTCTATGAGTATTGCTGATTTGTTAATAATTAAACTGTGTGCATTAATATATTGGGATTTCATGTTAAGATGAGAGATCTTCCTCTAAAGATAAATGTTGTAGGTTGTCACTGGAAGCTGTTTAATATTTACACTGTTTGGCCAACATCATTTCAAGAGATTACTGCCGGTCTTTCAGATTTTTGGGAAAGTGTCAAACCTTAATGTAAACCCCAAAATATTAATGTACACTATGTCCAGCCATAGACAGTATATAGATTTCTATGTACTGTCTATGGGGAACAGAGTGAGTGTTTTGCTCTCTGCGTTTGTTTTCTCCATTTAGCCACTGCCAGGTTGTGTAAATAAATCTCAGTTTACCCACAGTAGCACTAAACCTGGAGCAAAATTTTCTCAAGCTCCAATTTAAAAGCAACATCTGTCATCATAACTGTGAATGAAAATGACCCTGTTATCATCAACCTGTGTGGAGATCTTCACAAAGTGAGAGCTTCAAATGTTTTATCACTGACACTGATAATTTTCCTGTTATTCGTTACCTGTCTCCAGACAGACCCCAGTGGCTTGGATGCTCTCTGGTCTCTCTCCGTTGTACACCATGAAAATGAACTGCAGGCAGTAGATGCCTAGATCTAGCAATGCTCCTCCACCCAGCTCCTTCTGCACTGATCGCGGTATGTGCAACAACGAAGCACCGAACTCAGATCTGACCATCTTCACCTCGCCCAACTCCCCCTGGGACAACAGTCGTCTGATCTCCACAGAGGCTGGAAAAAAGCGGGTCCAGACAGCCTGGAGCGAAGGGCAAGAAATCATTTCACACATTTGCAATCCAGGTGCTCGGGTTTCTGCACACAATTTACAAAAATTAAAAAGTTGGAGTTTGCATAGATGCTGATAATATGGTGTACTGACAGACTTTAAGCAAAAATTGTATAAAAGGAGAAAATTCTCATTAAAATATTGACATCTTGTAGCTCTTTTTCAGTATGTACAGTTTGTATAGAAGTAGATCAAGTACAAACTCATTATCCTGACTTCTGATTCATTTTGAACATCGGTGGAAAAGGAAGAAAGCATAAAATCCATGAAGAGAATTAATTTCATTGTTTCTGGTGTGTTGCATGTGTACCTCCATGAGGAAGACGTCGTTCCTCTTGGCAGAGGCCAGAATCTCCTGCACCTCCTTGGTGTTCATGGCCAGTGGCTTCTCACACAACACATTCTTCTTCGCGTTTGTAAAGAGCAGACAGGTCCTCAGGTGGTAGGGGTGGATAACTCCAATATACACCACATCTGCTCACACATGAATACACAGAATTCACTGTTGTAAAGGGGAGACATTACTCAGTTTCAGCTCTGACTGAGGTTGCATTAAACACAAATCAAATGAAACGTGAGCACCAAACTCTGACAGAAACCAACCTATGTCTGGATCTCTGGCCAGCTCCTCATAGCTGCCGAACGCTCTGGGAATGTTGTGCTTTTTGGCAAACTCCTGTGCATCCTCCAACTTGCGAGCTGCAACAGCCACAACCTGTAAAACCAGCCAGAGGTGAGTTACTCCTCCCATACTTGACTGGAAGTCTGTTCACACACTCCAGAGCTAGAGGGAGAACTGTCTTCCTAAATGGATGTACATCATTTCATAATTCAATGAGTAATTTCATCAGATATACTGTAGCTGTTTTCAATGTCGCCACTAGGTGTCACTACACGCACGCACACACAAATCTTTCCTTTTCAGTCCTGCACTTTGTTGCATTTGTTGCGTGTGCTAAAATGTGTTGTTTCAATAACACAAAACTTTTTGAACGGTTATTCTTGGGTTATGGAGAGCCAATAAAAAATATTAAATGTTAATGTGTGCGATGTTGCAGTCAAATTGTAAAGCATAGTGTCGAAATAATGAGCACTGTAGCTTCCTGTTTACACACACTTCGCCGTTAGTTACATTTAACTCGTGCACGCTGCAGGTTGAAGTCCTGAGGAGAAGTCCTGCATCTGAACCACAGGGTGAATTCATAGCTACAGTTCAGCTTTCATGTTGATGTACCTGATGGTGTTCAGCCGGTAGACTTCTCAGTGCCACAGTGAAGTCATGACTGATCTTCCCTGCGCTACAAATCCCCCACCTGGTTGCCATATTGGAAGAGTAGGACAGATCAGCAGTGGCCGCTCTCTACCACTAGGTGGCGACACAGCATCACAGTTTGACTGTGTGACGTTGCATTTCATCACCTCACACTAAATGTGACCCATACAGGCATTACATCAGTATGTACTACACAATAAATGGAAATTCCAAGCACGAAAATACGATTTAACAGAGAGCTGGACGAATAAAGAAGTGGTGTATTTGGTATGTTTCTTCCATAATTGTAAAAATTTTTTTTTTTTTTTTTTTAATAATGGGTACATAAATGTATAAATAATTTAGTTACTGTTACAGAAAAGGTGCAAGAAAAATGTATGCTATGGGTGTATTGAATTTATTTTATTTTATACAGAACATTTTACCTATTTTTTACAAAAGTGCAAAATAGGTGAAGTGGGTGTTTTCATGAGATTCATTATCTTTGAAAAATAGTAAAATATTAATAAATAAATAAATAACGATGGAGATGTGGTGAAGTCCTTGACTTGTGATTACTGGACAAAAACGTGACCTTCATGACAGACAGAGATAAACACACAAAATTCTTTTGTATTCGCTCATCTTCTCTATCTCCACTAGGGGGAGCTCTCTGCCTGTAACCTGTAACCAGTGCACATACAACCACGACAGGATTTGTCATTTACTGTGTAGGTTCTGTTTACTGCTGACTAACACACATGCTGACTGCACTGACAGTGTCATTTCCCTCTGTGATTGATAAAGTATCTATAATCTATTCATCTATATAATCACACGTTTTTCATTTTTGTTTTAACTGTTCCCTCTTTAGCATACTTCAATTTGAATTTTATTTGTGTGTTGTTTTTTTTAAATCACATCACGTATGATGTAATGACATTATGGGGTATTTAAACTGTACTACATAGATTTAAAAAGGCACAGACACAACACATGTATGAATAAATAAATAAATAATATCTTGAACATCCTGAACTACTTTTGATTCAGAATATGATTTAACCTGTTTATTAAATATAGTGAATGCAGTAGGATGAAATACAGATCAGATTGTATGAAAAGAACTGAATATGTAGGATTTAGCAAAATAGTATCATTGCATTAAAATTTGCTATTTTGCATTCATGGGGTGAATCCTGTGTCAATGAAACATCCCCCAGTTTTTACCAAAAGCTTGAGAACGAGCACTAAATGAACTGCGCTCTCTGCTGACTCATAAAGGCCTTTCTCTGTCCTAACCTTGAAAAGCACACTGTGCAACCTATTTTTGAATCTATTTGTACACCGGTGCCAGGGTCAGACATGACAGGACACTTTGATTCAAATGTGCCACTTGAAGCCTCTTCTTCTCTGCAGCACATGATATCTGAAATAAAACATGGCTTTCACAATCAGCCCTTTATTGGATTCATCAATCAAACACCTCACACTGACAGCTTGGTTTATCTTTAATGGTCCAGGAATTCATTACAGGATGGTGACACACAACATTGTTGCTCTATTTGCTAACATGGGCATTTTCAGACCTGTTATTTATTTATTTATGTTTGTATGTAGAGTATTTTAAGATTTTCAAATGATTAATATTAAAAGAACTATGGTTGGAGCTATCATGTGTCTATCTAGATACTAAAAAGAGTCTACAGACACCTTAATAACCCATCCACAATCTACATGCTCCAATAATTTACCGATTCCTTAATTTGGTGGCAAATGTTATCCGAGTCACAGTTGCCACGGTGATACTGTGTCTGCTCAGGCTTTGTCACACGGTGTCGTGAGTGATCTGCTTATTCCAGAGATCCAATGCCTGCCTGGAGCGGCTCCCTCTGTTCCATCTGAGTAGGTTTAGGTCAGGTGAAACAGCTCTGCTTCTGCGTGATGTCACTGGCTGTCCTGGCTGTAGACAACTCCCACCTGTTTCCTGATTTCATCCATGATCTCCGTCAGTAGGACGGACTCTGCCAGAGGCATCCGTGGGCTCTCCTTAAGTCCTGCAGATGAGGAGGAGTTTAGCAGGAAAGTCTGACTGAGCGACAGACGTTTAATCACAGTTAAATTATGTACATATTCATAATGAAGCATGAATTATGGGAAAGCAGGGATGTAAAGATTATGTAAATTCATATAAGAAGCCAAACCCATAGGAATGTGATGCTATATAAGCTAGAGGACATTCCAAGGACTGATAACAGCATTGATTGTGACTCAGTGCGATGAGAGCATTTAACTATTCATCTAGATTTCTATTAAAAGCTTCAAGATCATAACCGTGTCACTGGATTGCAGTGTGTTTCTTTCAAACTCACCTTCCCTTTGAAACAACGGTTTCAGCTGTTCAAACATTTTAATCTCTTTGAAGACAAATACACAACTTCCCTTTTATCCTGACCTACCTTTAAGCAGGCACTGCCTCACTTCCTCCGCCTCGTAGCGCAGCCCGGTGCTGTTGGTGAAATTCATGGGGAGACAAGGTTCAGGCAGAGGGTGCTCTGTTTCCTTGTCGTTCACCACCAGTGTGGTGGGGCAATGCATGGGGCCGACGACCTGAAAACAGAAAGGAGATTTGCATCCAGTCCCTGCATCTGTAAATCATCAAATGTAGCAGGTTTGGATCTTTGTCAGAATACTCGAGTTTAATTAAATGTGAAAGTAATTATGAGTCAGCTCAGTCTTTGCATGTCTCAATCATTTCTTAATTAAGTAAAATGCTCCTGTACAGGACGAGCACAGCATACTTTAATGGAGCCCTTCGTGCCGCTGATCACAGCGTCGTTGGGAAGTCGAGCAGCGATTGAAAAGGTACAGAAGGCCATCCTCTTCCCGGAGAATTTCATCACCACTACCACTGACTCATCCACTCCTGCAAAACATATATATAGAAAAAATAATAATAATTGTAAAGCAGCAAATAAAGCAATCACTCACTTGAAGTCATTTTCGTGCTCTTTCTATTAATGAATTTCAATTAGGTCATTTCAATTCAGTGCTTTTTAACTTCAGTGACATGTTTGTTTTTTCACTACAAAGAAAATACACAATGACACAGTTTGCATACTCAGTACATTTTTTTAAATGTGACATAATAGCACCTAAATGCTCATTACACATATAGCGTGATAGTCTCACATTGAAGGATTTCTCTGTGCGAGACACGCGGTTACATATTCCCCTGCCAGTTTTACTGTATTACTGTATCCCCTGGGGAGGATTTGGATTAGTCTGACATTTTAATGATAAGTCTTGGATTTTCTGTGTGAAGAATTCCTCCCTGAGGTGTTTACATTTTGGACAGTCGATTTATAAAGTGATTATCCGTCTAAATTTTTCCCTCTCAATAGCCAGTTTGTGATCAGTGATTCATGCACCGTGGTTAATGATACTAATCTACATCCCACGTCTGCTGCATGACCTGTGTGCTGAATCAGACCTGAGTCAAGCAGCACCCCTGTGGCCTGGATGGACTCTGGCCTCTCGCCATTGAACACCATCAGCACAAACTGCAGGCAGTACACCCCGATGTCCAGCAGGGCTCCTCCACCCAGCTCCTTCTCCACCGAGCGGGGGATGTGGAGCTGAGGGGAGCCGAAGTAGGCCTTCACCAGCTTCAC
>OOFC01016548.1:0-26831 GCA_900323345.1 Pseudochromis fuscus
TGTTCTGGGCATGTCCAACCGGGAGGAGGCCTCGGGGCCGACCCAGGACACGCTGGAGGGACTACATCTCCCGGCTGGCCTGGGAACGCCTCGGGATCCCCCCGGAAGAGCTGGTAGAAGTGGCTGGGGAGAGGGCGGTCTGGGCTTCTTTGCTAAGGCTGCTGCCCCCGCGACCCGGACCCTCCGGATAAGCGGAAGACGACGAGTACGAGTACGAGTACGAGTACTATTTTGGAAATGATTTGGGGGCCCACTTGCAATACCTTCGTGGCCCACCAGGGGGCCTTGGCCCACAGGCGAGCCTAATATCTCCTTAATGATGAAAAGATTTTCAGATAGACCACCAGCTCACTGAGAGGAAGACTTGACTTTAGCTAATGACATCACAATAACTTGCGGAAAAATGACAAGTCAGTTGGAGCCAGAGACTTAGTGGCCGTCGGTGGTATTGCACTTTTTTGCACTTATGCATTGGCTTCTCTTTTGAAACCCAGATATTGCGTACACCCTTTATTTTTAATCCCATAAACCCTCTCGAGCACCTAGACTTTTTAAAAAATGAATTATATGATGTCACCACAATGTAAAGTCCATATTGAGCAGGAACCTGTGGGTGAACCATGTGGGGAAAACAATCGTGTGCAACCCAAGAAACTAAAAGCTATTATGGCTTTTGCATGAGGCAAGAATTTTTTTATTCGTGTTAGCTGGATAAATCTTTGCGTTAAAGTTGCATTAACATGCATCAAAGTAGGTGCAATTTTGATTTCACTAACTGAGAATATTATATCATCCTCTGTTGCTGCTGTTGAGTTCAGCAACGTACATCAGCTGCATCACCATTCAAGGCGACAACAAATAAAAACAACAAGAATAACCATGAATCACAAACATACTCTCTCAGCCTCAGATTAAAAATGCATTAATAACCTTTGTGTTGACATCCAGTGTACAGTAAATACACACATGCACAGCTTGAACACCCAAATCCTAGCTCATCACTTGCAGTGTGCGCAGTGACCCTGAAATGTTGTTTCTGAAATAACACATTTTCTTGCTGTGTGAACATAAGTGGCTTTGGTTCATTCTGGGAAGAGCGCAGTGACAAAAATTTTAAAAACAAACCTCGCCTTACTGCGTTGCTTGTGTAAAAGCAACGTCGTCCGAGAAGAGAGAGCTCTCAGAGTACAGCTGCTCAATAAAATGTCATTTTCCCTAGGAACATTATGTTGAAGTTTACCCAGCACTCAGGCTGTCGCACTCTCCCATAGATTTCTGTAATGTAATACATGTGGCAGCAGAGACATGGCGTTTGGCCTGGGGAAGTGACTCATGCATGTCTTTCAACGACAGTCGCTCTTTGAACTTGTTTATTATGTTTCCCTGTGAGCTGCAGCCTCACAAGCCAGGGACCAGCCTGTGATTAGTCTTACAGGTGCAGGAGTGTGAGACCCCGCTGAAGACCCTGGAGCAAGTCAATAAAACATACAAACAACAGGTCTGCACTCCGATTAGCGCTCCTTTGGCTTCTGGTAAACAGTCCCAGCCAAATTCTGCAAACTGTGGGCGCAACATGTTGTAAAGAGCTTCACCTGCGATTTTTGTATTTTCGACTTTAAGGAAAGAATTTAGCCGAATGTGAAGCGTTTGGTCACAACTACAGAGCTCCTACTGTACAAATGTGTCCTTGGTGGTGGATTTAGTAAGTTTGTATTACACATTCAAAAGCATGTGGATATTATTTGACTGTAAGTGTAAATACTTTCACACCAATATTTGTTATTTAATGGTAATGGGTTTGGGGGGAAAATAAACCTTTTAAAAGGACATATTATGTAAAATCCACTTATTAACCCTTTGCCACCTGAGCCTCCAAGTTTCCACCTGGACTTTTTATGCTTATTTTGATTTCAAATTCAAAACTAACATTCAAAATCTAACATTCACGTGCAATTGCAGTAATTTTGTTTTTTCACTAGAACTCTAAACTCAACTTCCATTTTTGTGTTTTTCTGCTGTTCTTGCTTCATTGTCACTGTTACTACACTTTTAAAACACATAGTATAATAGTAAATCTTCTGCTTTGTCGTCCTCTGGGAGAGGTGCTAGTGAAATTACCGTAATGACACCATATTCACTGTAAAGTGCAACATCTCAGCTATTAGGAACCATTGGAATTTTTCCGATTGCACCAATCGTAGCATAATTATGATAATCCAAAGACTCATGTGCAGACGTAGCACCGGCGCTGCACTCGGAGGTAAATGGTTAAAGTCTTTTATATGTGCTGTTTAGTATGTTACTTACCTCCAAGTCCACTGACTGTGAGATTTGAAAACCTTCTCATTGTTGCGTGAGCTGCTTGAAGAGAAATACCCGGGGTAAAACGAGCCGTTCTGGACGCTGCATTAGCCAGTCCCTTCGGAGGATCCAACGTGGTCTCCCACAGCGTTGGAAGTGTAAGCTCCGCCTTCTTGGATTTCTCTGTTACAAGAGACGTTGCACTGGTTTCCTGACGTCAGTGCAGAGCAAAGGAGGGGAGCGCCTTAAAGCGACAGGCACCAGAAAACAGAGCGTTCCAGCTGCAGCTGACAGAGTGTTTTTGAGGCCGACTGAAATACAGGATCAAAGTGGAGTTACACCAAGAAACTTCACAGACATGTTCTAGGGGCATATAAGACTTATTTGAAAACCAGTATATCTCCTTTAATGCCTTTCTCCTTCTCCTGAGTTGATAGCTAAAAAATATCTGAATAAACCTTGTATTAAAGTTACATTTCTGGATTTAAATCATCATCTACCTGACCAATATGCAAATAAACAAGCTAGGAAACCAACTTTGAAATAATGAATGGGTTTTCGTACGTCTGAAAGCACAAAAAAAAAAAAGGAGTTATGCATTTGTAGACATGCACTTAATAAAAATAAAAATCCACCTTCTTATCGATTATATTATAGGTTGTGTTTTTCATTCATATTTTTTTTTATCAAAGGACTACATAAAAAACCCAGCAGCCATGATATAAAACATGTTTGCCTCTAAACATCATCTGAAGCTGATGTGCGATCATTGTAGAAATCATCTTTGAAACTTAAAGAAACTAACACCCTTGCCACTCAGTATACTCCTCCCTTACTTGTACAGTTGTTGCACTGTTCCACAAAGACAGCTGTATGAGATTTGAATAGGATACACTGACTGTCTTCCTCAATATCTTGTAGGAACCCATGTACAGTGCTTGAATTTAAATCAGTTCATGAATATGGAACGGTCCAGTTGGAATTTCCGTACGGTAAAGCAGCTTGTCACTCAGAACGTCAGCATCAACTTTTGCCCTCACAAGCCTGAAATACAAAATTCAGAGACTATGATAAATCTGGCAGGCCCGGCTCTCTGACAGCTATGTGGAGCTCCAGAAGAATGACCTGCTAACTGTGTACTGCATGTATAGGGGGTTCTGATCCACTGCCCCTCAGACAGAAGACAGAGACACACGCAGACAAGGGAATTGGGAGGGTCTACATGCGAATACAACAAACCAAGCATGCGTTCAACTGCATCCCTTGGGTTTGGAGGTTGTCAATGGGCTTGTTTTCCACTCTTCAGGACTATAGTTTACTTTTCGAGATTAGAGAGGAATAAAGTGGTGCACACAGAAAAAGAAAGTTGTGTTTTTGAGTTGGGTTTTATTCTGCAAACTGCAATTCCCCACAGGATGAATAAAACTGGCATTGAAAAGACGCTTTCTTTATTCTTATTTGTAACCTCTATGAAGGGCAGACCATAACTCTCACAACTGCAGCGTGCCACAGCCTCACTGATCAGTTTCTCTCACACAGGGGGGGAGATATTGCTTTAACAAGACATACTGTGACATGATCGCACAAAGTGAAACTACAGTACTTAGTTCTATTTTACTAATGCAGATTATTGTATTTCTGGTTTAGTCTGACATCGTGATTCCTCGTGTCAATACGATTACAATATGCAGCTGATCCAAGTTGATCCAGAAATCCTAATCCCAAAGCCCAAGGAATTCCCACTTTCTAACACCCCCCAATCTTCTTAGAAGTAGTCGTGTGTGAGTGTGTGTGTCTGTGTGCACCATTTGCGTGTGTGTGTGTGTGTGTGTGTGTGAGGGGTGTCCGTGCCCCAATAATTACACTTTAGTCCACACGTTACGAACTCCCCGTGACCTGTTTTTGCAGAGGAAATCAAGGCTGGAGGTTGTTCTTGGGATATATCCAATCCAATTGAGTGGATGAGAAGTGACAGAGGCATAAAAGCCCAGAGAGCCATCCTGCAGATTCTGAACACGTAATTAGCCCTGTCCCGGGAGGACGTGCCGTGAGTCTGCTTATTCCAGACCATACATTAGCAATGATATCCTGCTCCAAGTAGGGAGTGCAAAAATCAACATCCCTTTACTGTAGATGGGGGATAAAAAAAAAATAATTAGCACATATTTGCATGAAATGCACCTTTTCAGAGACATAAAACTGAGAAAAATTGCTAGGAACGGCTTTGTTTGATTTATTTATTTATTTATTTTGTTTGCTTATAATGTCGAAAATGGTGCCGGCGCTTCCACCAAAAAATGTGAAGAGCATAACAGATTGATTAACTGAGTGAAATTAAATCACTGCCACAGGTTTGACAGCAAGCTTACCTCAGAGATATGGCTCATTCTAAAAGCAATCAAACCTTAATTGTTCCACTCCATGAACACATAACAAAAAAAAAAAGAAGTGCAGATTAGCATGGCAGCTACAATGATTATGTTTTCATTAATTTTCTCTCATAAAACTATCTGCTTAATTAAAACGACTGGGTTTCTTTGACAATCAGCCTTTCTGGAAATCTATTTTTTTCTCCCCACATGTTTGTTTATGTTCACTGGATGCTATGTGTTTTCCAGCGTGAGTCCACTTGAGATTGAATGGAGTGGTCTTTAATTTGCGATTATGTCTCAGTGTTCACTTAGCTATTTGTAATCTGCTTAACCTGTTGTACTGTGATCAGAAGGATGTTTCTTTCTTACAGCTGAGGCTTTGGCCAAGCTAGAGAAGCATCTCTCAGTTGGAGATTATCCTTTACCCTTGAGTGGGATTCTTCACTGGAGGGACTCAAAGAAGGGGCTTGAGGGACACAGATTTCCATCTCGTTTTCCGCTCTCCCCAGCTTCCTCTCTCCCCCTGCCGTCTCTCAATTTTGTCAGAGTTCCTTTTAATGTTGACTGAAACATGTTTTTTTTTCCCCCAACCCATGCAGCATGTGAATAAAAAGGTACATCTTTAATAATATCCATTACTAGCTCATTGAGAAGCAGCACGCGCTAGGATTGCACTGTATATACAGTGTTCTGCTTCAATCAAAGACCTCTCAATGCATGAGCCGTAGCTCATTTACATACTGGTTTGGGTCAGTGCCATTGAGAAATCCCGGCTGCCTGCCAATTCACAGCGAGCAGAAATGTGTTTTTAGTGTGAATAAAGGTGTAAGTGAAAGCAAGGATATCAGTACGAACAGTGAGATATGCTTTTAGCATGTCCAAATAAGCTCGCTGAAAGTCCTGGCAACTTCAAGAACTGCCCCGATGTTTCAGCGAAGCCATGCCGTACTACAAAGGATAGCAGCTTCTTCTTCTTCTTCTTCTGCTTTCATGCTACTTCTCGTTGCCTGGTGGCAGTCGGTCGAGGTTGTCTCTTGTGTTGACGTTAATGCTAATCCCAGGCGTCAAACAAATTCAACTTACCGTCCACTGCACGGAGGAAGACCTAAGAATATTATCTCCTGACACAAACGAGGTGCCAAGGTGTTCATCATTGTGAGCGCTGCTTAAATATTCAGCTCCTTCCCCGCTCACCGGGAGCCTTGTTTGATGTCCATGGTAGAGATTTCATGTCATGAACAGAGCATCAGTGGTAGGCAGAGCATAATAATAGGCGGTATTGATTATGAGTATGTTGGTAGCCGTTTAAAAGACAGTGTAAGCATAATGTTTTTTTTTTTCTCTCAAAGCAAAGACATCCAAAGAGAGAAATAAGTATACATGATGCTCCAACAGCCTGGGCTTTACACAGCAGGAAGCTGAAGATGCAAGAAGACTTAGAGACATACAAAAAAAAAATGCAACAGCCATGTGTGCACTCTCACAAGACTCCAGCTTGCCTCTGAAGCCATTTTTAATGTGCATCAATCTGTGCAATCTCAAAAAAAGTCCATCTCACCAAGCAAAGAAGATGAATAAATGAGTGTGTCTGACAGAGCAGTCATAGTCAAGATCAAAGGAGAAGGAGATAATTAACAGCAGACTAATTGGTAACCACCCCGAGTTTTCATCAGATATGAAAAAGACTGGAGCTTTGCTGGATATTAATTGGAGGAGAATGTGCATAAAATATGTTTGGGTGAGGCATTTTCAGTAGTAGATGGCTTGACACAGTCACACTGCACTGCAAAGTTATCAGGAATAATGAATGAATATAAATGAAGTTTAAAAAAAAAAAAAAATCAATGAACTATGCCACTATAAAAACACTCAGTAGTTTCAAAATGAAATAAATGTGATGTTTTGTGTACTGCAGATGTTTTCTTTCATATTGCTTGGGATATTGTGTTTGCCCTTGCGACATAGTCATATGTTTACATGCAGGCTTGTATTAGCAGTTGTATGCATGCAGATTTGTGCTTATTTGGACATTTGATCTCTTTCTAAAAACATATATATAGAGAGTCGGGGGATCATCCAGTGCAGACCAGACAGTGCAGTGAGCTGTGTCAAAATTTTACAGACAGTAGCAGTCCTGCCATGTAAATCATCATCAACATTTAATGAGAAATCTTGTAAAATCTTAATGGACAAATATTAACGGCTCACGTGACATTGTTTACCAGAATCATAGGTTTATATTACAAGGTTACAGCGTATACGCCGCCTTTAATGTGTGTCGAAGCTACTACACGTGTTTGCTCTGTCTGTCACATCCCAGCGCAGCGTCCCGGAGCTGTGAGCCCAATGGCAGCTAAATCAATAGTGGACATGGCCCACGGGAAAATTTAAAAGTACGACGGTACTTTTTGAAGATAGTATACTGAGGGAAGTTTTCTCTTTTACACCAAAGTGCGAGGAAGCTTTACATAAAAAGGAAAGATTGAGTATACGCTGTACGTACGCCTGCAGTATTAATGAGTCAACGCAGACCTAATAAACAGCGCGTATCAATTTATCACTTTATCTGGCAACACGTGTAGAAATGCAGCTGAGGGGACAGGGAACAACAGTCTCAGGTGGGACATTAAAAGCAGTATTTATATGGCTGAACATGCCTCATTCTGCAGTGAGATATGGCGTTGTTAGAGGCTCGGAGCAGCAGTATGCCCGGTGGTACTATTGTGGAGTAATACTCTGCAAATAAAAGGCTTACATACTAAGATCTTTTTAATCTATTATTACATTATAAGAGGAAAGCTTATAGTGTAACTTCATCATCTTGAGCAAACTGGTAACACACGCTGTACATCACGTAGCAATGGATCACTGCTGGTTAAATCACAGTGAGTCTGACACCAGTAGTGAATTGTTGAACATGCTGATCTATGCAAACATGTGTACACAACATCAAAGAACTCATGTAGTTTATTGTTACATCGTGCACAAACAGCAGGTTTACTGAATCCTTACAGAACATAACCTGTGCAGCATTATGTTTTATCACGATTTCATGTATTTTTTTCTTTTGCCTCTGAAGACACATTGAAGAAGAGTCTGACTTTTAATGGTGTTGAGGTACAGGCACTAAATGCAAACAGAAATAAAAGCAATAAAAGAACAATACATCGCTATATCTGTTAGAAATAATTAAAAACAAAATTAACAACTCTATAAGATGTGAGAGTGAACTGGAGACAAATTAAATAAATATAATAAGAATAACACCATAAGAAGATAAGCAATTAAAATTAAGGATTTAAAACAATCAAACGCAATGAATCAATAAGATTAGAATTAGATTAAAACTTGGATTGGCATTGGCATTACACAGGTCAGCTTAAAGTTTCCTCTTGAATGCAATTACATGAAGTCACATCTATTTTTTTACCTGAAATAATTTATTAAAAATCAGGAGCAGAGTGTAGGATAAAGATTAAAATGCTAAACATGACAGGAGTGCAATGTAAGAATCTTAAGAATCATTTCTTTGTCAAACTTGTGAATATTACCAGGTTTTTGTGGTGAATGGAGCTGGTTAATACAACCATAATACAGCAATGATAGACTAAAAACCATTAGAGAGACCTGTACCATACATAATGATTGGATTTTATTCAGTAGATCTAGAGAAATAAAACAGGAATCAGGATATAAGGCCATAGGTGAAGTAGTGAAGAGTATAACTCAAGGCTGCTTCCCTTTTGTTTCCTCAAACCTTATGATTTCTTGTAATTTCCAATTAATTGCAAATCAACTTCAAACTCTTTCACTCTATGAACTCTTGCTTCCTCCTCCTGTACAAACAAAAAAAAAAAAGATGATCTATTATATGTTAATGTTTGTTTATGCAACACATATAGGACAAGTGCAACTTGTAAACAAATCATACCTCTGTGTTCTTTGAAATGCTGTAATTTCCTGAACAGTCTCTTACAAGGCAACATTGTAATAAGTCCCGAGGGGATGTGCCGGTGCCCAACTGGAGAGGTAGAAATGTTGTTTTTTTTAAAATGTAAAATTAGGTGTGTGTATTATTCAGGCAAGAAGTGTAAGTCAGGATGGTTGTGTATTTGACAGTGAGTTATTTAGTTGCATGTACACACAAACACAGTATTACACGCTTACAACCCCCACTGGGAGCTGTGGGTCTATAAATAAAAGGCCTAACAACACACATTTAAATCTCGGAGGGACGCAGATGTCTCCAGTCTTTCTTGAACTGCACCAGGTCTTGTTACATCTTCCTCTGAAGTTATGCAAGTTGTTGTTTTGTGTATTTATTCGGTGTTGTTGGCGGTATTGTATGGCATGTCTGAGCTGTGATCCCTGAAGTCCCTGAGACATTGTGGAGATAGGGCCTCGGGGACCTCATGAACCGATGCAAAAAACATCTGCTTGTTTGCTCTGTTCCATATACGATTTACTTCCTCTGATACACCCACTGAGATCGTCATAAAAGTTCAAGAAGGAAAGCACGGGGACAGGATGCTACCCACTTCGAGCTGGAGCCGTGAACTCAGTTCTCATTACCATCAACACCTTCCACAACCTGCATGTGCACCAAAAAACAATCCCTCCAACCAACAAGTACACTCGTACTTCCAGCCTTTACGCCTCAGCAACCTGGGCTAACCACATCTTAGCTCCTCCTCTGTAATTTGTACACAGACATTTGAATGATATTAAAGTTTTTTTTTTATCTCCCTCTCAAAGCGAAAAACAATTCTTCCCCAAAATGTTATTTAAATAGTCTGTCTGTGACACTCAAACAGTTGTCTGCTGTCCTGGTCTTGGAATAAAACAACATTCTGTTTGACTGCTTCTTCAATATCCATCCTGATATTTTCTTTCTCTTTCCATTCCCCTGAACCACTTCATAAATACCTAATTTTTTCACTGGACAAGAATGGAGAGATTGGACGCAGTATGCAGCAAATAATGTGGCTCATATAGACATGTTCTCAGTGAATCCCCATCTAAGACCATGCCCTGTGTTTCAATTTCACATCTCCACAGTTTATTTATTTTTCTCACCATATACTTCTGCCAGATGAGCACGTATCATATTGAACAACACCTACAGTTGTATGAGTAAACAAGGAAAGATAAGGTGTTATGGTGGGACCCAGAATATTACTGCTGGAAAAAAAAAAGAATTCGTTATTAGCAGTTATGACTCTGATTTTAATTTCCAACATATTGGTTTTGCACTGGACAATGCAGAGGATCATATTCCAAGCACTCTCATATACACAAGTAATAAATAAATAAGCAAATAATTCTTTCACTTTTTCCACATTGGAGGTTAGATTGTATTTTAGATTTACACATTGACCGGTAGGACCCGGGCCCGACCAAAAACTGACCAAAAAAGTAAAAAATAGGGAAAGTAAAAGATTAACCTGCGAAAAAAACACCAGGTAAATAAATCACGTAGGCCTACTGTGTTGTGTCCCACCCACAAATCCATCACAAAGCATTAACCCTTTTACCCCGATCATTTAGCTGCTGACAGGAAGTGAAGTATCAATCTAATCACCGTAATACCGCAGCCAATTGATTCTAGCTGATTCTGCAATCCGACCAGCGGAGCTTCAGTACACTACCGTAATGTAGGTAATATCTATGGAATGCTGCACAGCATGACTCCATTCCCCTGCATTACTGCTGTAATGTATATAATAGATACGAAACGCTCCACTTGTTGGCTTTCAGAATCAGCTGGAATCACGTCGCTAGCGCAAATAGCAGAGGAATTACGGTAAATTGGTTTATGCTAGTCACTCTGTATTGCCGGCGATACGTTCAGTGTTGGAGGATTAAATAATATTTTCCAAAACAGAGAGATGTGGAGATTGCCAGAGACTTCACTCAGTTTAATGACCAAAGGAGGCTGTTGTTTGGCAGTGATTAAGAAGCAGTGGTGAAGAAGATAGGTAAGATGGTAGGAAGATAGTTTGATAGACAGTTTGTGTGTGTGCACGGTGCGTTTATGGACCAAATTTAGATGTGCTCCTATCTCCATGGATGTACAGATCACCAGGATTTAAACGAGTGTTTCTGATTGGTAGCGGCATCTACACATGGGAGGAGCACTTGTTGGTGTTAAGCCAAATAATTAATTTGCAAAACACATATTGTGTCATGGTAATTTGTCAACTTACACAAGTAATTATCCACTATTCTGCAGTCCTTTAATGCACTATATAAGGAGTTCAGATGTGATAAATACTCATCCACTAAATTAATCCACAGAATTAAACCAGGTCTTCAATCAGCTTGTTACCAGAATTCATGGAAATTGCAGCATTAACAGTTTTTTTTTCATGCCTTAAAATCCACAGGAAAGTCAAAATATATCAGAAATGCTGTGCACAGAGTCCTGTCATAAATGAGAACATGAAATAGTTAAATGTTCACCAGAGATGTTGGTTTGAACAGTGCGCTGGAACGTGCCAATGTTCACAGATAGAAGACAAACAGTCCACCAAGGCATTGTTGTCAACAAAATGGCAGAGGAAGCTTTATCTTTTCAAATGCTGGTGCCACGGTGAGGACAGAGCAAAATATGGAATTATAGCACAATAATACAGATTGGCTGGTAACAAGGTTAGAAGCTGATAGGATTTGGGGAGAACCTTGTGCTGCATTTCTGCGCAAGGGTGACTGGAGTATCAAGCCCTGGTTAAGAATAATGGTTTCCCTTCAGGAGGATGTGAAATTGGATTGCTCATACAAAGTGCTTGCTGAGGATAAACCTGTGTTATCCAATTATCCACATAAACTACATAAAAAAATGAAAGGTGTGGAGTCCTGGCAACATTGTTGTCCTAGACTGAAAATACACAGAGAAAACACTAATAGAAAACACAGGATCAGGCTTGCACATCGAACGATTGGTGTTTTTTTATTAATAGCAAAGAATTGTTTTCAGAGAATTTGCTTATTTTTTTGTGCATTAGATGTGAGAGCTGAGCACAGACGATATTCTCACAGTCCTTTCTCTCTGATAACCTCTCCACTGCCTGCCAGAGCCAATGTAGATAGCACCATTGCCCAACAGAGGGCAATAGTTTATTGCATAATGCATTTCACACTCAAGCACAGTTTTGTAAATTAATATCTTTTTAACTTCATGATTTCATTTTTGCCGCAGCTCTGACATTCTGTGCAGACCACCTCTTTGATTAATGTTAAACTGCTGACAAAAGGTTGCTGCTTTATTACGAAAGAAATAAAATAAAATACACTAACCTTGAAGAATCTGTGCTTGGAAATGCTGCAGGAAATGCTGCATTCAGAGGCACAGATGTAATCTGACACAACCAGGAGCACTGTTTCTGAGCCATTGCTAACAGATCTTCACGTTGCAGCAGAGACGTGTGCACAGCCTCTGTCCTGTTGCTCTGACACTTCCTGACTTTCTGATCACAGTGGAAAAACATCAGACATCAGAGTTAAAGCGGCATCGCCTGTCGAGATCAATTCTCGTCTGCGATGATGTTCTGTGAAACTGAAACATACCTTTTTTTTTTGCAGTTTCAAAGTGATCAAATCAACCGTTTTTTTTTTTTTTTTCCTTATACAATAATTATCATCATGTAGCTTTCTGCAGATGTGGCACAGCGATGATGTACATCGCCAGGCAGTTGTAAGTTGCTTTTGCAGCTCATTTACGACAGGATTTTCCACTTCCTAATGAGAGTGATTCTCAATAGGAAATACAAAAGCCTTTCTACTTCTAAAAGAGTCAGTCAGCACACATTTGCATAAAAAAGCCTTTGATTATGATAGATATTGCCTGCAGTCTCAAAAACACTGGCCTGGGGTGGCTCTCCAGTCAGTTAGCCTCCAGTTATGGCTGATATTGTTCTCTGATATGAAAAATTATGCACGGCATTGCTCTGCTTACAAATGTGGAAGTGACTCGCCTTTCTCATGTTAAAATTATTGAAGATTACATACTAATTAGATACTCATCCAAACACACAAACACACATTTAAAACTTTTTTTTTCCTCTCTTCTTTTTTGAGCATTTGCATTTGACCATTTGGGAATGATAAGTTAAGGGATGCAATGAGTTCATAAAGACAGTTTTATTGTTGGCAGGATATATAAAACACCCAGCGTGGGACTCAGCATCCAGACAGACCGACTAAGTAAAAGATTAAAAGTGAAACTTCTAAAGTGGGAAATGAGATGAAAACCACTGGGTTCTGAAAAAGAGAGAGGACCAATGAATTAGTTATCAACCATTACTGACAAACCCAGCCGACTTCATGCCTCTTAAAACGCAAAGAAGACGAGAGCAACGGGGTGGAGAGGGTGGGAGTGGGAGTGGGAGTGGGGGGGGGTTTAAGGGAATTAAAAAAATATTCTGCATTTGCTGTCATGCTCTTTGAAATATATTATTAGGTACAAATGGGGAGTGTAAAGCACTGCAATCCAAGGATGGCATCACCAAGGCAAGGAAGACCCAACACTGTACGATGTTTTTTTTTTTTTCCTGCTAAGTGACAGTATTGTGGACCTCCCACAGTATAATGGATTGTCCTTAAATACAGTAATTAGTGTGTCTGATGCTGTGAATACACATTTATTAAAAGTAGGAGGGCTGGGTTTCTGGGGAGCAGAAGTCTGGCCCTACCTAGGCCTCTGGCCCCCCCGCAGGAGTGTAAAGTGTCGGTAAAAATGCTCAGCAGGCGCGAGAAACACCCTGTGCCAGGCGTGATGGAGTGGAGAAAGGCAGCGGCGCTGTGAGGAGCTCTCTTTGAAGGGCGCAGCAGTAATGACCTGTCCTCTCTGCGTGGCCTCCAGTGGCGCCGAACTCTGCCACCGCGATGCCGCTTTCAGATTAGGCCTGCGAGTGGCACCAATGCGAGGGGAGTAGGGATCACAGGCTCTGGGTCACTCTTGTCACACTGGAGGACCCGGGATTGTGCCGGGGCCTCTGACAGGTCTGGTGGTGGAAAGCGGGGGGAGGACAAAGAGGGGAGTCCAATCGCCCGTTGGCCCCCTGACACCCACCACCATGCAGGCCCGTGATTCCCCGCGGCAGAAGGATGATTATCTGCATGACAGAGCCCGGTGCATTTGCAGCCAGTGACTATGATAGTCCCTGGCAGCGAGCATTTTTTAGTTCACTGTCTCATGCTCCTGATAATTTCATGACAGGGTGTCCTGCACAGCTGCAGGAGAGAGTGTGTGGTTGCATTTCATAAATAATCACTTAGTTAAACCACTACATGGGACGGATGTAATGTGAAAAGAAAAGGACCACAATAAAAATCCAGTAGAATATAGGAAAGTGATTAAACATTAATGCTTCTCTGTCTGTTCTCCGGGTAGATAAAGCAGACAGAAGGCTGTATGACGTTATTTGGCGTCTGTCGTGATTCAAGTCCATACAAACAAGACATGAGCTCTCCAGAAGGGTGCATGATATCTTGGCAGCATTAAATTACAATGTAATGACTCATTTTCTGTCAGTAGTATTGTGTATAAGTTTAATGGTGTTTACTTCCTGTGAGGAGCACAGGTCCTTGATAAAATACATGAATTGATAACATTTAGTTCACAATGATCATATAACGTATTTTTCGGACCATTAGGTGCACTGGATTATAAGGCGCAATATCAATGAACGAGAATGAACGGGTCTATTTTCATACATAAGGTGCACCGGATTATAAGGCGCATTAAGCGACTGTCTCTTAACAGGTGCCATTTTCGGGTCCTTACACACTGTCATATTGTGTTTATTTATGTATTAAAAAGGATCCCGATTAGCTGTTGCTGTAGCACCAGCTAGTCTTCCTGGGGTCCGAAATAATGTGTCAGCAGAGTAATATATACTGTGATACGTATTACTCCGCTCGGCTCCCGACTACAGTAGCCGTAATGCTCCGACAATGCATCAAGCGGTGCGGCTTCGTAGCTTACCAAAGTCATACTAAAACATTTTGACAGATTTTTGAGTGCCGTTCACCACCATAAATTCGGTTCGAGCTCAGTAAACACAACCACAATTAATACATAAGGCGCACTGTTGATTTTTCAGAAAATTAAAGGATTTTTAGTGCACCTTATAGTCCGAAAAATACGGTATACATCTGATATTCTGTAACTCATATCCTGTGATGAGACAGAATTCATAGCAGAAAATCATCAAAAGTGAAGAAGAGAAAAAAAAAAAATCTCATGTTCTGCGTAGTTATTCTGTTAGAATAAATTATTGCAATTAAATTATACATAGTTGAATTTGAAGGGAAATGGGTTCATTGTGGGGAAGCTGCTGTATGATTACAAAGAGATGACATCTTTCTTTACATGTAATGAGAAGTGTTGTCACTTCGCCCCAGCTGCAAATCCGAGACAGGTCATGGCTGTAAAATTCATTTCCCTCCGTCCCAATTAGAGCCTCGAGGATCCCGACGCCCACTGTGATGTGACATGGCTCCACATGCGCTCAGAGGCACGGCCCATACTGCGCCACGCTGGTGAACAAAGCTTCTGATGATGCTTCCTGGTTTTGCCCTGAGACGATCTGCTCTTCTTTGCGAGGAGTTTGGGGCGATGCAGATGTTTGGGTGCTCGTGGAGCCTGTGGTGCTGGTGTGAAAGAGTCGCCACCAGGGATGAAGCGTGTTTTCTCAACTTTACTCTTTCAAGCTTTATTTTGCATTTCCACCATGGTTAGTTTCACATTTAGATTCAAACCCGGGAAGCATGAACTGGACAGAAAATGTCCATGAGCACTTTTATGATTATAATTCTGCTCCATAACATATGTAAACATAACAGTTTAGCTACTTCAGTATTCCCTCTATATTTATTTTCTTTACTTCTATATGTGTGTTGCAGAGTATGATGTAAGAAGCATTAACAGTGTTACTGAGTTGAACCTGTGTGGGCTGTCAGTGCTAATAGAGTAAAGTTTGTGTTTTTCTTTTATTTAGTTTCCAAAATTGCATCTTTGCAAAGAATCATGACATCCATCTCCAACACGCCACCACTGATGGTTTTGTTTTGCTGGTTTTTTTAACTGAAAGCATTAAACGCAGAAACAGTGACTGAAGCTCAGCTGTACATCTTTGACAAACACCTGCAATGTAATGCACACATACAATATTCAACATCCAGACATGGGAAGTAATTTGAATTACTGATGTGTTTCTATAATCTTTACCCCTGCTTGCTTAATTCCCCCTGAACTACTTTCTTTGATAATTTCTTGTTTCGTCTAACTGGAAAGAAATAATTAATTAAAAAAAACAAAAAAGACTTTAACAAAACATATTCAAATATATTCCTGTTTAAAATTGTAATTGTGAAATATGATTAAAACAATGGCCCAGAGTGAAAGGGCTTACTTATGCATTGCTCTAATGAATCACAGTTTTTTTGTGGGGAAAAAAAAAAGTAATTTGTGTCTTTTTGAATGACAGCACATCAACTTAAATGTGATTACTATGGCAGACTAAAAGCAACAATGTAAAATGGCATGTCAGGAACATTTCAGCACCATTTCATAGTTTTTTCTTGTGTAAGATGCGTCTAAATGCCAGGAAGGACACACTGCCGGTCATCTGTGTTTGGTTGTATGTTCTGCAATTACCTTAACAGAGATTGAACATAATGACTGGATGACATTTTCAGCAAAGCAAATTAACAACAGGGTTTTAGAGACGCACAATTGTCAAGAATATTTAATTTTTTTTCTGTTTGAGTTGATGGTTGACTGTGCGTGATGTATTCATTTATTTATGATGAGAGTGGGGGTAGCCAACATTCAGGAAATACATTCTCAACATCATGAAGCAGCTTTTACATATTTAGATGAAGCAGCTGTTCACAATGTGTTAGAAGTGAACAGAATACCGTATTTTTCGGACTATAAGGCACACTTAAAATCCTTTAATTTTCTGAAAAATCGACAGTAAACCTAATAAATCCGGTGCGCCTTATGTATTAAGTCTGGTTGTGTTTACTGACCTCGAACCGATTTTATGGTGGTGCACGGCGCTCAAAAATCTGTCAAAATGAAGCCACACAGCTTGATGGATTGTCGCAGCATTATGGCTACCGTAGTCAGGAGCCGACACACATAAGGACCCCAAAAGGGCACCTGTTAAGAGACAGTCACTTAATGCTCCTTATTATTCGGTGCGCCTTATGTATTAAAATAGGCCCGTTCATTCTCGTTCATTGATATTGCGCCTTATAATCCAGTGCCCTTATAGTCCGAAAAGTACGGTATTGTGTTTTATATTAATATGTAACTTGAATTCACTTGTTGCTGTTTATTTATAGATTTACTCGCTTTAGGTGTTTGAAAAACAAACCATGTTGATTGAAGGAAAGTCTTATAAATGTATTTTCCCGATTTCTTTCTGGGAGGGAGGGAGTAAAGGACAGAAAGAGAGCGCAGGCGAGGCCTTGTAAATCCAGGACAGTTACTGTTCGATACCATCAGCGGGGTCAATGGAGGTATAAATGGTTCCAATAAAGGTTGCAGGTTTTTTTTTTTTACGATTGTGTCGATGGCAACCAAGTGGCTTCAGACCAAAATCCCTCTTTTCATCTCTACGATAAATATACTACAGCTTTTTTAAGGAAATAATTTACCACTATTAATACTGCACATTGATACCTATATGTTTCACTCCTGTCACGCTGCTGAAAAGATATAATAAAGCTTTTATATATCAATCCACTGAAGTGTGTTTCATGTCCTGGCGTGTCATTGCACCTTTCCTGATATATTGTCTGGTGAGATAATCTGGTGCTATGTGGGAAATGTGGCACAATAGCTCATATTCCTCCAGGAGTTTTAAATAGGATTTGGAAGGTGGAAGAACGCAAAGATCCATGATGCAGCAGGAAGAAAAAATACTCACCTCAAAAAATAGCTGTCAAACAGGCTCTCACAGTGAGTTCTGACCATAGACTGTGCGTAGAAATGGACGGAGTGACCGAGTCTCAAAAAAACTCCGGCTTCAATTTAAAAATTGTCAATTTCAATCACGAAATACTCATTAGCTAAAGTCAACTCTTCTTCTCAGTGGAGTGGTCCATATGGAAAAAAAAAAAAATCATCACTCAGTAGATATTGGGCTTCAGACAGAGGAATATTGAAGGGTGTAATAGGTTTGAGACCCTCTCTGAACTTGAGTCTCATACACATTGGGCAGTGACCTCAGGTTCAAGGGTCAGACCCGCCTTCTCACTCCTCCCTTTATATCCAAATATGGTCACTTTTGGCTCTAAACAGCCAACATGGCAACGTTCAAATGCTTCAAAATGCCACATATTAACTGGTGATGTCAAGCTACATCTGTGCTTCCTATACACAGCCTGTGGTTGTCATGATATTCTAAAACATAGTGTCTGGTGATTTATTAAAGTGCAGTTCAAATGGTCAAGAGTGATCAACAGTGCCATCACTAGTTTCATTCATCTACTGCTGACTACTAACTTGATCAGTCACATCCACAACAGTGATAAGGAATAACATTGCTTCAGTTCATTGTTTTAACCACTTTGGCTCACACTCCTGATGCAGAGTTCTCACAGCTTTTAAATTTATGAGCAATAATTCAACATATTTTTTAGATTATTTATTATGGTGAAACATCATCTATTTGGCATGCATGATAAACAAACATGATTGATGAATGAACTAAAGCAAGCTGTCCTACTTTGTGAATGTCTTTGAAAGTCGTGCAATCTGTTACTGTTGTATCTCTTTATATCCATGTGTGACGCTCACATACAATAACAATTAAATAAAAAACACACAAGCTGAAATAGTTACACATTCAACACATCCACCGATGCACACGTCAGCTGGTCAGACAACATAACAACTTGGTAACTTACACTTTATATTAGGGCTGGAACGACTATTTGACATAATCGATTATGTCGATTATAAAAATTCATCGACGCGGAAATTCAAGCGTCGATGCGTCGTATTATTGTTTTTTTTTATTTGTAAAATCAAATACCAGCCGGGAAAAGCTCATATGTGCTTGCAGTTTCCTACAGGAACATGTGGGGGCAGTATTACTCCCCCGTTGACATTATTTCCAGAAATGGACAGGAAGCAGGACAGTGACGGGCAGATGCGAAACAGCACGGCTTTTTGATTTGTACGTTTTTTTAGAAGTCTAAATAGCATGTTGGCCTCTCGATGGGAAATGTGAGTACCCAAAAATCAAGACGGACTTTTGACCGACACACAGTATTACACACAGTCTGCAGGAAGGAGTTTCCACCGAAGCACTTCCTGTTTGAAATACCACACTACCGGGAAGCATACATTAGTCGGGGATTCTGCTAGCGCTAGCCCGTCACCCAGCTTGCAACAAACCACGCTCATACAAATTTTTATTGTTTGACAGCGCTATTTATTATTGCACCTTAACAAGCATTTCTTATCCAATTATTTGATTAATCAATTGAATAATAAATAGATTATTCGATTACTAAAATCATCGTTAGCTGCAGCCCTACTTTCTATATGTGTAATGATTGGTAAACCAAATACTGAAGCCCTGTGGTTGTTGTCATTGTTGTGATATCC
This sequence comes from Pseudochromis fuscus, assembly GCA_900323345.1. Classification (NCBI taxonomy): domain Eukaryota; kingdom Metazoa; phylum Chordata; class Actinopteri; family Pseudochromidae; genus Pseudochromis; species Pseudochromis fuscus. The sequence goes on from OOFC01016548.1 coordinate 19,303, forward strand.
TGTCCAAATAAAGCCGCCAGAAGCAACACTGAATTACATATTAAAGAAATGAAAAAGAGCAACGTTACCGTGGATGAACCTTCGTGTCACATTGTATATTTATTAATCACAAATGCCAGAACAGCAGCTGAAACATCCTACCTGTTTAAGAGTTGCCTCTAGGCTGCAGGCCAGTGCTGCATTGCTTTTCAGGCCCTAATTGTCTCTTTCAGATTGAAAACCGGTGCTCGTGTTCAACCTGTTTTAAATGGACCTTTTCTGCTGCACATCAGGCTTCTCTGTACTTTCTATTCTTATTGGTTTCATTGTGTGTGCTATTACTTTTCTGCAGTCTCATCTTGATAGCCACAGCTCACTGCAGGCTATGTCCCTATGACACACTCGCACAGCAAATGGCCCAAAACATAACCCGAAACATCGCCGGCACTATTAAAAAGCCAATTCAGGCAAATGGGGAAACTTTGGCTCACGAGGTGGTAATCAGACACATAGTGCTAATGTATGAAAATATTTTTGAAAGAAAGAACAAAGCATCACTAAACAATACATTTGTGTATGTGTCTGTAGAGTTAAACATTATGTAATGCAAGGGTGCGATATGAAAGGGAAATCAAAGCACTAAATAAACAGTGACCAATTTGAAGATTAAGACAGAGGTAGAAAAAACTAAACTGTGACAAAGCTGGCTGTTTTTGACATTATGTAAATGATCAATATTTAGAAGTGTAGTCGGCATCTGGCTGACTCATTCGCCTTGAGATGTGGCACAATTGAAAATAATAATTATTCATAACACCTGAGCTGGTAATTTGTAAGTGTACGACTTTGTGCATCTGGATTATGCATGACAGTTACCTCAGAGCTCCACAGCAGAAAGTGCAGCAGTGGATTTCATCAACATGGTCTGCTGTAAATCCTTGGCTCAGCAAAGGCTACAGTTTATCACAAGCACAAATCTGCTCCCCTTTCTTACTTGATCCATTCGCTGATACGCAAAGGAATTCAATCAGGCCAAGCTTCCTGACATAAAAAGGATTTCTCATTGCAGTGGTGGGACTATAGTCCTGAACTGACTTCAATAGCTCACTGGACCTTTAAGGATGGTCTTTTGTTGGACAACATTAAAGGTGACCCTGAGCCTTTTGTCCCAGTTATTGAGCAAGTGCTAATACTCATCATAAGTCTAAATTGAAAGGCTGCTTGGCGACATCATGCTTCACCGAGAACAAAATGGGGCAGTATCTTCTTATTTTCTCAGGTTCCCACCGAACCCACCGCAACAATGTGTCTTCTCTGATTCAAATCTGCAGAATTGCACCACAGTCAGGCTGTATTATCATAGGGAGAAGACCTTCCTTTTTTACAAATATACAAAGACATCAGCACATTGTGTTTCAAGTAGCAAATATGTGAGTGTTTACAGCAATAAACCAGACCAATAACCAAGTTATACAGAGACCTGCACCTTTTTAATGAGTTTCTGCGGAGCCACCTTTGTCAATTTTGAGATTCATTAAGCTGCTGTGAATTTGCAAAGAGCTTTAAATATTAGGGCCTGGAGAATGGGTGATGTATGAGGATTATTTTGGCTATTTCACCTGAATGCTACATCAAAAAAATACAACTTTTTTTTTTTTTTTTACCACTAGGACAAGATCAGTTGTCAAACCTTCCTCTAGACAAGGATTTGAGTCTTGGACAGTTCAGAAAACCTCTTTATTATATTCAGTTACATTTTATATGCCCAATGTGCCAGTGGTAGGCACATTGATACTGAAAAATCTATGCTATTGATTCCAACGTTTCTCTGCTAGAATTGATTCTAATATTATAAGAGCTCTGTAATTTGGGGTAAATGTGTATTTTATCATCACCGGGGGACGCAGGAGAGAGTAAATATGTGGCCACCAGGATTTCGTCTAAATGATTCCCCAGTGACAGGAACTACTTTTCCTTCCACGTGAGCCATGAAAGTTGGTCTGACGAAGAGAGGAAGGGTGGTGCTGTGGCAAGACAGACTTCTGTCAGTGAGTCCTTACCAGTGGCAGGTCAGATAACATCCAGTCTGTGATGATGTCTATGACCTCACTATGTGATCTGAACTTTCTTAAATCTACAGAATACTGTTTTATTCAGATTAATTAAAAAAATACAAATGTATTTCATTGCATTAATTAAATAATGCGTGCTAAAACAAATAGCTATATAGCAATCAGAGCTGTAGCATCTGAGTCTGAGTCCATCAATTCAATAAAAAGTTCTCATATTACTTTTAAAGCTTGTGATGCTGCCATTTTAGAGCCAACACCCTCTAAGCAGTGATCAGATCTGCTCTGATATGACTGACAGCTGACAGATTAATTTCAAATTGTAGGCACTGATCAACCTAAATATTTATTTATATTTAGGTTATTTGGTTTTCTGTATAAAATAGCTGAAATAACGTGTGCATTCCTCCTCTCCTCATTTCCAGTGTCTGGTGTTTTGAGGTGCTGTTCAGCTAAAGTTAAATATGATGCAGCATCAGTAGGTTTGAGTGTTTTTCTTCTCTTTCGCCGCCCTTCATTCTGAGAAATAGTCTCATTAATTTCCTACTACTGCTACTATTTCCAGCTCCTTTAGATCCCCTCCCTGGAAGGACACGGATCTCCCCTGGTTAGATTATAATTACAAAAGATGAACAACTGTATTAGAAAGTATCTGATTCTTTGATAAAACCCAATGGTACCAACCTGTTATGATAACATTTTGAGGGAGAAGTTGACGAAAATTTGAAAAGCTCTGTGAGGTGCAGAATTGCAAACTTTGAACATTATTCATAGGATTTTGGACTGGGATTGTTTGAGGATAAGATGAAAAAAACCTTTGGGATTTTGGTTTGACAGAAATATTTTGGCAAAAAAAAAACCTCTGGTTGTTTTTGACACAAAAAGCTAAAAAAAAAAGGGAAAAACCTACTTACAGATGACAGAGATTAATTCTCAACAACAAGACTCAAGTAATGTACCATGATATTGAGTTTGTGATAAAGATATATTTCTGTGTATTGCACTCAAACATGCAACAATGACAAGCGTGGCAAACACAGGCGCACTGGTTCCTGTGGTATTAGTTACACACATGCTTGTTTTGTTTTTTTTTCACTACCACTTCACATCTGTGGTTTAGTACATTTCAGGTGCATTATGCTTTCATATCACTATAGTGAAGCGATTTCCTGGTTGAAATTCTGTCAGTGAGGAGAAAGAAAAACTTCAAATTGAATCAGTATCTCAACAATGGAAAACATGCTTCCATAAATATCGATTCTTCATCTGTGGGCTCGATGAACAACAAACATCAATAGAAGTACATAAACGTACACACAACTGAAGGCTTGGGATGATATTTTAAGGAGATTTTATGTCATTTTAAGACGAGCAGAGCAACAGAAACTAAATCCTTTTATTCAGGATCATAAAAATTTACTGATTTTATCGTCGGCTTAAAGCACAATCATATTTGTGCTGTGTAACTAACAACTCCCACAGGGACAAAAGTGCAGGCAGGACTACTTTTTGGTGTGTTGTACCAAACAAAAACATTTCTTTTGTATCTTGCAGGCCAAAGGATGCAACATACTGTAAAGTTTTCAACTTGCCTATAGCTTCAAAATGAAACATTTCTTTCCTGCACTACGTGACACTTTGTGTAAGTTTGTATTTCTTCTCGTCGCTACTTGTGGGAAGACGAATCTTCTTTTAAATGTCTTTCTTTTTATTTCTAAGCCTTTTGATGAGCCTGACGTTTCTCGACTTTTTCATCTGTTCATGCTAATAAACATCAAACTCTGATGACCTGTCACGCAGCTTTTGAAAAGTCATTTACATGCAAGAAGTTGCTGGAGCTGCAATTGTCCAGTCTCACTTCTGATTACACAAGACTTGTAATAATAAATTGGTGAAGACGACAGACAGATTTTTTTTTTTCCACTTTTTTTTTTTTTTCTTTTCAAAAAAATCCTGTCGCTCCTTTGAACTGATTTTTGTCACTGAAGTCCGTGTTAAGCCAGGTCATTAAGAAATAGCAAGCAGAGCAGAGGGCACAATCTGAGTGCACATGCTGCAAAACAAAAATAATTGATGTTGATTGATATCAACTTTTTCTTGTAACTTCTGCAAACTTTTTGCACTTTTAATAATGCGGATTTACATTTGTGCATCAACTTTGCTTGTTATTGGAAGAAAACAAGATGTGGACGTTTATTTCTGAGCCCCTGCCCTTGAGAGTTATCCGAGCCTGAAGCCTACCTCCTGTCTGTGGGGTGATGCCAGAGCCTGCAAGGTGGGCTGCTCTTTTTGGCCAGAGGCTAAATTTCACATTAACACCCGGACTTATTCACGGCAATGAAAATATTTCACAACGACAGTCATGTTGTCATTAGGGGGTTGCTCTATTGTCACTGATCACTGTGGTTATTTCACTAAAATATTCCTCCATGTGAAAGAGGCACTTGTCTCAGAAACAAAGCCAAGTATCATAATTTCTAGTCCATTATTGCCTTGGCATTTCAAACTGCTACCTTGTAACTTTCCCCTGAGCAACTACATGCTGTGCAGGCATCTGCAAAAAAAAAAAAAAGATGTCACGACTTAAGACAGCGCTCCTATTTCTTTTTTTAGCTCCATTAACATGTGATTCATTAACAGACCATTTACCCAGTTTAGTGGCCCTCTGAGGTCATAGCACGGATGGTGAAGGAGGGACACTGACTGCACACGAGGGTGGGACATAATCCTCCCATAATATGCCTGAAAACCAAAAAAAAAAAAAAAGAAAAATCGAGAGTGCGGTGTGGGCTGATGGGGGCTACTAACAACAGTGCAGCAGCCCCTGCAGTGGCCACCATGCTGGCTTTATTAGTTTAGCGTCGCAAGCCTGCCTCCGTAGAGAGTGTGTATATGACAAGATGGAGGGGAAGTAATGCTTTGTTTGCCTGTGCATATGTGAGAGTGGTGAAATGGGCATGTAGTTCTGTGTCGCTGGTTTGTGCACTTGTGTATGAGTGTGTGTGTGTGAAGCCCTGTGATGTTCCCAGCCCATTCACTGATAGACAGGATTCTCAGAGAAAATAAACAGACGGTGACGCAAAGCCGTTGCCGAATAATAGCCTGTGAGGAACAAAACAAAACAAACAATAAAATCCTTTAAATGGCAAGTTCCAAAACAGTGCTCTAATAAAGAGGGCTGACCTACTGAATTCTAATTATTGCTTTAAAAAGGCCTAATTTGAATTTTCCTGCAACCTGGAGGCTGTTTTCGAAGAACGCGGGGACTCACTGCAGCAGTCTTTTCAGATGCATTTTTATCTCCGGGGGTAGAGACAAGGAGCAAGGTGCACTTCTTCAGGCATGAACACCAAATAAGAGAAAAGGTGAGGTTGGTGTTGCAAAATTGAACAGCTGCAATAGTAAATAAGGTTTATGTGGCAAGTGGAGAGCAGTCTCTCATCGGTCACCACGGTAACTGTGAACGTTGTTGATCCCTTGGGGATGAAGAGGCGTCTCTTTCCTCACACCAACACGCTCACCTCCACGCCTCAAAGTAGCACTGTATCCTATTCTGATCTCAATTGTTAAACAGAAACAACGCTAGGTACCAGTGCTCAATTAGATGGAGACTTCTTCTTTTTTTTTTTCTTCTTTTCAACCTAAGCTGTTAGGGAACACATCACGCAGGGAAATAAGTTTCATGGGGGACAAGATTTGGTTGTTGACCGGGTGACAGCAAAACTAAGAGACCTTGATTCAAGTGAGCTTAAAGCAGTCGAGCTGATAGTTAAAACGAAGCACTGCTGCCAGGAGAGGAGCGGTAGGGAGCCAGCAAACTATCTTTTCGAGATGTTTGCCAAGGAACTGGTTCTGGAATAGAGTCACATTCTTGCTATGAATTCAAAACAGCAATTATTTTCAGTTTGTGGTGCGTTTTATCATGCATGCAGTGGTATATTTTCAGAAAACACAGATGGAAAGAATGAACTGTTAGAATTTTGACTTTGTTTGTTTCAATGACACCTTCTTTGCTGTGATTTTGCTTCTAATAATAACTACCCCGAGTTATCCTTTATGACTAAGAAAAAACAAAATGAAACAAATTCGGCACAGAGGAGGGGAAACAAAGTAGTCAAAAAGTTCTACTCCTAGAGACAAATTTGACATAAAACTATGTGAAGTTTCTTTTCATTCATTAAACGTAACAGTGTTTTGGGGGATCAGCATTGACTGTCAAATCAGTGCAGGGGAGAGCGGAGGATACTAGCTAGTACAACTCCCCGAGGCGGAAACAAATGCTCCTCTTGTTTCCCTGTTGATCTCTCCCTGGTTGACATGTCCTGTTTTCCTCTCCGACTCGTTCAAAGGCTAACAGGCTCATTTGAGCCATTTCTACAGGGAGACATGGATGTAGTCATTTGAATAGAGTTGCTTGGACCAGACTCATGGTGGCATGGCTTCCTGCGCATTCAGGCCAATTCGTGATTACTGTGCAGGGAGCCATTGTACATTTCTTCACCATCCTTTTCATCCGGGATAAATCAGCCTTTCAGCGAGTGTGTGTTTTTGAACTTCATTTACCCTTTGAAAAGTATAGATGCTGGAGAAATGTGCTACGATAAAATGAGCTGTTAAGCTGTTATAATGTAAATGATTCATGATTTTATTGCTTAGGTTACGTGTAAAGGTCCAACTACACATTTGGTTTCTATGGGTCTATGTAGATGTATCTATCCAGAGTATAAACTATTGGTCTTGGCAGGATACCTGATTGTATTATTTCAGGAGGCCCTGCTCCGGCTGACCTAAAAGTGTGTAAACAGCCCGCCTGCTCTTTCCATCAGTTTGAATTTCATCAAGCACTATACAAGGTGAGGTTATATTGAAAGCTCTGAGCATTAACTGACATCCTGCCATTCAAAATTAAATTAGATTTCTCTAGATGTATCTTTAGAAACCAAATAAACTACACCAGCCTCCAACAAGGCCTGTCACCGGTTCTTTGGATATTGTCTCTTTGACGTGTTTGACTGAAAGTCCTTGGATACATGAATCATTTGAAGGTACAATCATAGGGCTCAAAGTTTTATAATATCACTGGCATGGAGTGGATGTGCTCCTGGACACACACTTTCAATATTTCACTCATGCAACATCACACTCATGGAAGCAGTCTTTATTAGAAGTAGGGATGCACAATATTATTGGCACGTTATTGGCTGATATTGGTTTTTAAATTACGCATCACACATCGGTTATTCTGCCGATATCCGCCGATATAATTGACAGGTAAAATAACAGTGGGTATTGGTATTGTCATTATTTTCTCAGGGAAAGCATTATCCAAGTCTGCTTTAAGTAGGACAGGCTGCAAGTATCTTAATTGTTTTGTTTACAAACAATCATCATGAATAAAATATCGGTATGGGTTATCGGCCAATTGAGTTGTAAAATATCAGCATATCGGATATCGGCCAAAAATATCGTACATCCCTAATT
>OOFC01016550.1:0-18749 GCA_900323345.1 Pseudochromis fuscus
GGGACGCCGAAATTCATGTCTTCACCCACTGTCTCAGTCCGTGTCCATCCAGACCACAGTGTCTCACCGACGGTAATCACGGAGCAGGAGTTCTCTGTCAGTTGGCCTGTGTTTGGAAACCATGACGCACGGTGAAATAAAGTTTGGTCTTCACGTCACGGACTATACTTCTTCTTTTCAGAGTCCACACACGGGAGCTCCTGTCCAGTCTTTCATAGTTAGTCCCATCTTCTGGACAAAACAACTTTCTGGCCCCCAGCCGGCACGGCACGGCCCGGTCCCGTTACTCAGGAATCTGACCACCGTCAACACCGCGGCAACACAACACCACCGCCTGCACTTTTCAAAATACAAGTTTCTCTCTTCACTGGGTCCCCAGGACTTTTCTATGGATGCCCTAAAAGAACAAGATTAAATACTTATACTTTAATACCCAATATTTTCTCCGTTTTCCTGGGATAACGAGACAATTTCAGATGTTTTCTCGAGCTATTATTCTTGTTATTACGATTGTTTACAGAATCATTTATCTCTTTATTTTAATGACACCATAGTCGATTTCTCGAGATAACAATATTTGTTATCTCGAGAAATCGGGATAATTTATCCTATACACAAAGTTTGTTTGCTCGAGATAACCAGAAAAATAACTCAAGAGCTCAAGAAAACCACTGAAATTAACTTGTTGTCAATGGCAAAACGGACAAAATAATAGTTAGGACCTTTTAGGGCTTCCGTATTAGGGAAGCCCAAAAATGACATGATTGAATATGTTTTTATTTTTTGTTTTGCTGTGCTAATTTAATTTCAGTTAATTTCAGTGGTTTTCTCGAGATCTTGAGTTTTTTCATCAATTTGTTATCTTGAGAAAACGGAGGTTGTTTTCTTAACAAAATGAGAAAACCCAATATCTCGAGAAAATTACTCTTTGTCACTGCAAAATGGAGAAAATAATATGTATTTGATCATGTCCTTTTAGGGCTTCCGTACAATTAAACCTAGGTACAGGTTAACAAAATGTTGGAAAGTGACAGTCCATTTATTTGTTTCAGCTGAAAGATTTATTTTGTGTTTGATTTGCCTCACTACAGTGACACTGATTATTATCAGCACATGTACTTCAAATGCATATTTACTCAAGAAAGAATTAAATAAATTACCAAAACCTTTCTTCAATTTTCGCCTGTTGTCAGCTGGGATAGGCTCCAGCAGACCCAATCTGGATTAGGTACAGAAGATGACTGACTGACTTTCTTCAATTCCCACTCGAAATACAGATGTTTTAAAATGTGTTTTATTTTGAAGGCTACTCTTGAACGTGTGAAACTGGACAGATGTGAAGAATGTGAGTGAGCGCCTCTATGAACCGCTGCACTCTAGTGGTGACACTAACAAACTACAGCACTACGCTAAACATGTTGCCAAATAGAGCCACTAGATGTCGCTGTAGCACTAGTCACGCTAGTCAACACTAGTCAATACCAACGAAGATGAAGTAGAGACCCGGATGAAGAGTACATATCCAGGAAGCAGGCCTGTGTTCGGCCTTTTCCCGAGGATCTAACCACGCTGGTGGACCTAGTTCCTGGCTCACCGCTGTTCGCTTGAATTTCTCCCGAATAAGTCGGTCAGGAATAATTAAAATGGTACGTGCGTTTTGAGTTTTACAATGAATAACTTATACGAAATATTTTTGATGTGAGAACTTCATATGTTATAGTCTAAATATTAGTTTAAAATTTCACGGAGTGTGGCAGCTAGCACAGACCGCTAATGACGCTGGGAGATGACATCCCGCCATACGCAATTCACAAAACGGACTGTTTACTAATATTATGGTAATTGCCAGTGTTATAAACATCATATTACACAAACTAGTCCCTCCCCTGTGTTTTGACACCACAATTTAAAATTCGGCTTATTTCTCAGAGCAGCAGGAGACGTGTTTACACAAACTTGGAGCTTTGTCTGTAAGGCACCAGCGTAGTGTTTAGTATTTTGTGAAAAATAAATGAAAAAATGCAGGTGTGATTTGAGAAACAATTGCTCTGGAGTCTGAACCGAGGTTATCTAACTCTAAAAAAAATCCATTGATACATGCACAGTTCAGTATCAGTCGATCCACGTGTTGGTTAGCTGGTGTTGCGTTCAAGTGCTTCTGTCTGGTATTCCGATTTTAAGTAGTCATCTAGAAATACCTTTTTAAACTGCTGATTATTTGCGTGCCTTCCCAGTATAATAACGTTGGGTTCATCTACATGCTATAGGATTTGTTATTGAATTTACATTGATGCAGGAAAGTGTTGGAACAACTGTGTTTTTATAGATCAATGCTCAGTCCTGTTTTTTGTCCGTCTGCCTCGGTGCTGAACTAATGCTACAACTAAAGATATTGGGGAGAGGTTTTAATACAAGTTTAGTAATTTAATGACTTTTGCTTCCACACACAGGCTTTTAAGGACACTGGTAAGGCACCTGTTGAGACAGAGGTTGCCATTCATCGCATCCGCATCACCCTCACCAGCCGCAATGTGAAATCTCTGGAGAAGGGTAATTAAGCTCAAATGATGTAATGTTAAGAATTAAACATGGGCATGTGCTATGAGGATAAAAATTATGACCATTATTAACCCTGATGACTGTATACGCTATTCTGAGCCATGGCTTTAAAAGTCAGGCAGCAAGCGATCTTTATCTGGGTCTTTTTTAAAGTTATGTTTTTCTTCTACAGTCTGCGCAGATCTGATCCGTGGGGCTAAGGAGAAGAACCTGAAGGTGAAGGGACCTGTCCGCATGCCAACCAAGGTACTGGAGATCATGGACCAATAAACATAGGGGTTTGCTGTTTGGCTGTGACAACACATGACTTGCCCCATTTGTCTTTGTTATCAGGTTGTTTGTGGTTCTGTACATTTTTCTCAAGCTAAAATGTTTCCTCTGTTTTCCTCCAGACTCTGCGCATCACCACCAGAAAGACACCCTGTGGTGAAGGCTCCAAAACCTGGGATCGCTTCCAGATGAGGATCCACAAGCGCCTGATTGATCTGCACAGCCCATCTGAGATTGTCAAGCAGATCACCTCCATCAGCATCGAGCCCGGTGTAGAGGTTGAAGTCACCATCGCAGACGCATAAACAGCGCAGATGTTTCAATAAAAAATTGAATAAGAAAGCTGATGTGGTATTTGTTTTATTTTTACAGTAGAACAGTTGAAATGTCCTTAAAGGGTCAATGTGAGACCAGGGTTTAAAAATGAATCCTTCTATCAACTCATAATTGGTGAATACTCATTAAAAACAATTCAGATAAAGATAAGTTTCTTCACTTCATTTGGAATTTGAAACTCAGTAACAGGCTTGTAATAAAATCGAAGCCAAAGTTGTGTGTGTGTGTGTATTTGCCAGTGTTTGTCAATGTAGTTGTCACCATGACGGCAGGAGCAGACCGATTGCACTGAGGTTAAAATTCATGTAAACCACACTCCTGGTTATTTGGCAGTATACTGAGGTCATCACGTTCACCCATCATGTCAGTGTATTTAAATTTTGCAAACTCAGTGAATGACTTCAAGCCACAGAGTATTAAATTCTCTGTACACTAAGAAATGTTGGATCAATATTACTAACAACATGCTGGGTTAATTTAACCCAGTAACACAATAGTAGCTTTTATCTGGTATTTTGTACGTTTCATCCAGTATTTAATAGTTTTGCACAAAAGTGTGCAGTTTTTACTCAAACTTTGTGGTTTTTATTTTGTTATTCTTACCTAAAAAGAAAAAAAGTAATGTTGGATAAAAACAAAAATTGGGGTAAAGACAACATTTAAAATGTTGGGTAAAAACAGCCCATCTCTGTGGTTAATTATTGATCCTGTATTAGATTAAAACAACCCAACATTTTTATTGTGTGTGATCACCACTTTCTTCATGCTGTCACAACAGAGGAGATATCTGATGACGCTCTCCTTTACAATTCATGCAACGTTAACAATAACCAAATGTTTAAGAAACCTTGAATTGTGGATGCATAAAATAAAATACAATGGACCACTGAAGAGGACACCTGTTAAAGTTTGTTTAAGCTCGAAGTGAGAGGATCCATGTTTCATATTGTATGTTTAATTTCCTAACTTCATGAAATACAGAACAAACTTAGGAGAATGCAGTGAGATATGTCAGTGAGAGCAAGGAACCTTTTCAGTGACAGCTGCCACGTATCTCATACTAAATCTTCCATAATGAGACTGTTTTTTTCAAATTTATATCAAAAACATCTTAATCGGCCTCATGCAAATTCATTGTTGTAGGTAAGTTTTGAAAAATAATTCTATCAGAAAATATCATTTGAAAAAGAAACTAAAATTTGCTTTATTTTCAGATGCTTTGTTTGCATTACAAAATAAAGGAAAACATTTCTGTACTCATGGAAAATCATGTCTCAAATCAAACAATTCCCTCAGTTTTATTTGGTAATTAGTTTAAAAAAAAATCTCTTGACTTAAACTTGTTTTATCGAAGTTGAGAATTCTCTGAGGGATCAAGTAAAAATGTATTGTCCTTTAAGCTTGTGCCATGTTTAAAGATGAGTCGTAAACAAGAATCTAATGCACGGCCCATGAAATGAATCCAGGAGGGTGAAAGTCCATCCAAGCTGGTACCTGATGATCTGCTTGAGTTCACATCTGCTTCCAATTAAAAGTGATTACAAGCTTCTCATTGATTTTCAGTGGAAGGAAGTCTGCAGACCTATGAGCCCTTGTTAAAGTGAATTCAGTCATTTTCAGACCAAAGTATCTTGTGAATTGAGTTGGGTTTGTAAAACAGCATCTGAGCCGTTAGTTCATCAAAACTTGTGCACAAACAGATACATTTTTTTGAATCTTCAACAAGATGAGTGCAGATACTGACAGGGAGCAAAGTGTGTGTGTGCAGCCTGTTGACATGGACTTGACTTGCAGTGATCCTCGTGTCAGCACTTCTGAACAGCAGGTAATGATTCTCTCTGCCTTCATTTTAATCAAACAGTATAACAATAACAGTAACATTGACCTAAGATGCTTGTTCAGGTTTGTCATTCCCTAACTGGAAGGACTGAAATATAACCAGTTTTTCATCCTGGTGACAAGTTTCTGCTTTCATTTGTCTTTAGACTGAAATCCCTGCTGTAGCTGATCAGTCGACAATGAGAGTTTACCTCAGAGTGCGGCCTTTCTCTAAAGAGGAGCTCTACGACAATGAGGATCAGGTACAGTAAAACAAACCATCTCAAATATCTCAAGTATTAAATGTTGAAAATAATCTCTCTGATTGTTTGCAAAATAAGATGTGAGTTGGACACAGACAGTGCTGTGAGCTAATTTAAATACTTAAGTGCAGCAATATTTTCAAGCCCATTCTAGATGCCATAGAAATTATTAATAAAATTACAGTTTTTTTTTATATTAATAACTAGAAAGCCCCGGAGAGCACACATCTCCAGCAAGGCATAATCCATGTAGACATTATCATCCTGCATGTACAAGCAGATTTGCATCAAAATCCATTAAGAAGTGACCAAGTTATGCAATTTTGTGATTTTTACTTAATCATACTGATTTCATGATTATTAGGAAGATTTTATATCCTTCTCAGTCATATGTCCATATAATGAGGAACTCTCATTGGTCTTTGCCAATTGTTGATATAATATTGAATTTTGTTTATTTTCAAAAGGACATGCCATCTATAATTGGTATTCGAAACTGTTTGAGTGCCCATCACCAAATTTACAGGGAAGGTTTTTTTTACATCATGAGGGACCTCTGACATGAATTAGAGGAAAATAAGAAAAATATGTATGTGTATATAGATATATTTTTGCCTCATCTTTGAAATTTATAATTTGTGAAAACTTTTTTCTCAATATTAGAAAAAAGTTCGACTTTATTAAGTTATCAGGATTGATTTGTTTTCGGCCTGGATTCCATCCTCCGAACTTGCAAAAAAAAAAAAAATGATGATGAATTAAAATGAATGACATCACATGACCATATTTCTCTTCCAGGGTTGTGTTGTGATTGAAAACAGCCAGACAGTGACTCTGAATGCACCGGTGGGTTCTGCCACCATGAAGAGCAGTGAGAAAGGAATTGGCATGTCACTCCACAAATTCTCTTTCTCACAGGTTCGTGATGTTTTAAAATAAGTTTTGTGGCATTTCATGCAGATATACACATTAATTTTCAACTTTTTTCTCGTCCTGTTGTCTTTTAGATATTCGGCCCAGAGACGACACAGGCCGGGTTGTTCGAGAACACAGTCAAAAGCCAAATGTCTGATTTCTTAGACGGGCAGAACGCATTGATATTCACCTACGGTGTAACTAATGCTGGGAAAACCTTCACAATCCAAGGTAAACATGTCAGCGCAATGTCTTCCTGAGGATCAGTCACCATCAGAAGTCTCATGAAGTTCTTCTAATTATGGCTGTAGGAAGTCCAAAAGAGCCAGGAATATTACCTCGAGTGCTGGACGCCACCTTTCACTTCATTGGCGAACATCAGTATGAGGGGATGGACCTGAAGCCCCACCTCAGGAATAATGCACAATATCTGGATTCTGAACAAGTCAAGCTGGAAAGAAGTGTGAAAGCAGCCATTTTTACTTCAGTCAAAGAAGTGAGGAGTCACAGTCATTGCTGAACATGGAAAATAACTGGAAAGAAACACCACACAGTCGTCCTTAACATAACATGTGTCTTTTCTCCTGTCCAGGAGTGTGATCCTCACAGGACCAGTAGTAGCTCAGAGTTCTTGTCCTTTTCTTCCACCAGTCTGTCGTCCTCTTTGTCCTACAGTCCAACAGGTAGACCTCACTCACCTCCTCAGCACACATTTCAAGTCAATCTTTATTTATGAAGCACATTTAAAACAACAGATCTTGACCAAAGTGCTGCACAAAAACAAACGGATAATAAAATTTACACAAGTTAAATGTAATAAAAATGCAGTAATAATAAAATTAATTAAAATACCTAAAAAAATAAAATAAAAAAAAAAAAACATCTAAAAGACAACTTATCAGTCCCACATAACATGTATATATGTTGAAATTTAAACTGATTGTTCAAATGGGAAATCTATCTGAAAAGTGTTAAATACAAGGTACCAGAGGAATAATAATGAACGGCCTGTCATTGTGTAAAATACCTACACAGAGTTAGGACTTTTTCTATTAGACCAGGAAAATCCAGATTATTTCTCTCCTGGGAAACTACAAATTAAAGTAGTAAAATGTCTAAAAAAAAAGGTCTCTACAGCAGTTGTAAAGATTTTCAGAACCCAGATAATGTTTGGACACAGGGTTGCAGTTTAGAGGCTGAAACACCCTGAACGCTGCATGAAGTTGTTGGCTTTGAACGCACCACGACACATGTCATGTCAGTGAAGACAGTGTGGGTTTCCTGAAGAACATAACATGAAGTTAACTAGTGAACTAACCTGTGCTTGATGTTAGAGATGAAAAAAGGGAGTGGTCAGATGTCCACAGTGCCCAGTCTGCAACTTCAACATAATCCAGGTTGTGACGCCCACATAAGAAAAGTCCTGGAAATGCTGGAGGAAATTATTTCTTGAAAAGCAAGAGAACCGTGCTAATGTTGATCTGAAATATGTTTCCTTTGCGTTTGTCGTCTGCTGTGCTCCCTGCTTTGTTACAGAAACAAGTAGCAGCCAGTTTGCCTTGTGGGTGGCCTTCTTTGAAATCTACAATGAGTGTGTGTATGATCTGCTTCAACCGTCTCTGTGCTCCAAGTCCAAGAAACGAGCCTCTCTCCGTGTGTGTGATGACGGTGCTGGAAACGCTTATGTTAAAGGTGTGAAAATAACTTTTCATGCATCAAGCCAGAGGCCCACAGGTTGCCTCCAGATTAAAACTGAATTAATGAACCATGTGTTTTTAAATTTTGTTTCAGACCTGAGGTGGATTAACATCTACAACCTGAGTGAAGCCTGTAAACTGCTGCTGTTTGGAAATAAAAACAGAAGTGCAGCAGCCACAAAGATGAACCAGTCCTCTAGCAGAAGGCAAACTTTCTCAGTTAATGTTTTTGTACTTGGTGTCACCTTCAGTTTAAAACTCACAGCTTTCCTTGCAGCCACAGCATATTCACCATGAAGCTACTGAAGATCAGTGGAGATGGAGTAGAAAGGATCTCAGAGTAAGAATCCTGTGACCTCATGAATATTCAAGTGTTTTTTTTAACTGTAGTAGCTTTTGTGTTGCCGCAGTAGTTGAGTTGTAGGTGAATTCACTGCACACTCCAAAATATTTACAGCCTTATGAACATGTCAGTTATGCAGAATATGATCTTCTGTTTCTCAGGTTTTCTCTGTGTGACCTCGCCGGCTCAGAAAGATGCAACAAGACGAAGACATTTGGAGAGAGGCTGAAGGAGGCGGGAAACATAAACAACTCCCTGCTCATCCTGGGGAAGTGCATCACTGCACTTCGCAACAATCAGACTGACAGGTACAGGGAGTTTGCTGAAGTTTGTTTAACAGCAGGCACTGAAGCTTTGAGCTGTAATTAATTTAACTCTCATATGGGTCAGTGATCAAGTATTGTGTTAGCAGGATTATGTGCATTAAACATAGAAGTTAAGTGAAAGCTCCTAACTGACTAAACATCTTATCAGGTCCTGCTGTGTGTGTTTTTTTTGTTTGTTTGTAAGAATGAAGAGCAGCTACATTCCTTTCCGAGAGAGCAAGCTCACCAAGCTCTTTCAGGCCGTTTTCTGTGGCAAAGGACGAGCGTCGATGATCGTCAACATCAACCAGTGTGCCTCCACCTACGATGAGACTCTCCATGTTATGAAATTCTCTGCTGTTGCCAAACAGGTTAGTCTGAGTACACAATGGGGCAAGATTAACCAGAGAGAATCTGGATGAGCTGAAGCGCTGATCCCCTCCTGTGCTCTGTGGAGGTGGTGCAGGTGATCCCAGACAAGCCTCTGGAAGCTCTGGCTCCTTGTCTGGTCGGTCGAGATGGGAAACCTCTGGTGAGGAATGGGGTGATTGACAGCGAGGCCCTGGAGAGCTACCTGTCTGAAGAGGAGCTGCTTGATGAAGAGGATGAGGCTGACATGTCTTTGATGCCACAGAGTGTAAAACTGCTCTTCAGCGATGCATGCCATATTTTGGTCTTTTGCATTTTTAATGGTTGCAAATATTTTTACAGTTGCTGGGGGGGAAATGGTTTGTCACATGATCCACTGTATTTCTGTAGCTTTTCTGTATTTGTGTCCAACTCCCCAGGAGCTGCTGAACATCATAGAGAGTCTGAGGGCAAAACTTCTGGTTGAGCGAAGAAAAAACCTGGTGCAAGAAATGGAAATTCGTAAGGAAATGGGCGACGCCATGTTACAACAGCTCATGGAGAGTGAAGAACTTCGCATGTATGTGTTTTAACTTTGCATGAAAAGGCCAGTGATGCAGCTCGCTCTCATGCATTTATTGAAATGTTAATTGAATTTAAAGTGAACATGTAATCAAAGCTCGTCAGCACCTTTTTCCTTTAACTATTAAGTCGGCAGATTGAAGAGCTGAAAGAGAGCTACCAAGACAAGCTGGAGAACACTTTTGAGATGTACAAAGATGCTATCAAAGAGCACGCTTACCAGAGAGCTATGAGCAACCTGGAAGACGACTACGTCCCGCTCGATGAATTAATTGCAGAACAGGAAAAAGTAGAGGTGCGGGGTTTCTTAAAAATGACTGTTCAACAGTTGAGAAAAATCTTAAATTTTTACCAAGGTTTTGTTAAATTAAGGCATCAAACTGTTTCACTTTAAAGTTGTCCATTTGAAAAGGGTAAAATATAAAAATTTAAATGTGTCTTACTGACTGTTTAGGCTCTGAGACGTAAAGTGTCAGAGTTTGAGACCTTAGCGTCCAGCACAGGAGGAGTCTCTGCAGCTCCAGCAGTGGACCAGTTGGACAGGACGAAAGAAACAGAAGCAGGTTTGTTTTTCATCAACAGGGCTTAGCATCTTCACTCTGAGAGGAAATGTCTCCTGAGAAAATTAATAGATAACTTTGTTTTCAAAACAAAGTTTAAATACAGTAATAGGAAATCTGAAAAATCATTTTCTGTTGTAATGGCTAAATTATAACTTGATGAAATTGCCCAGGATGGGAAATTCTGTTTAAGGATTGACTTCAGAGATGGATATCTTAGTTGTAGTATTTCCAAACAGTTTTGTTATAATCTCTTTTCTGTATTTTGACAATAGGTTTTCTATTCATTTAACAAGTGTTACTATTTCATCACAACAGTGAGTTAGTCTTTAGCATCACTACAGGTAGATTATGTCTGAGGGCTTTAGTTTTTTGTATTTTCTGGTTTATAATTTCATGTGTTTTGTCTTTATCTCCCTAGGATTTTGCTAAACTAAGTTTCTGTGTTGAAATGATGACAAAGTCAATTGTATCCACACAGGTGATGAGCGATACAAACGACTTTACAAAGAAAAATGTGCCATAGAGAAGATCTGTGAAGATAAACAACAGGTAACAAAGACAGTCCCAGTAGAGCACTGGTTTAGTCTGGCTCTGTAATCACGTCAGTGTTGTTTGGTTTCCAGTTGATTTTGTCCCTAGAGAAAAGGCTGATGGAGCTCACTGACACCCTGCAGAAGGTCAGAGACAGCTTCATGGAGAAATCAGTTGACCTGATGGCTCTGCAGAAGAAGGTGGACGATCAGGTGAGATGAGAAACTCAGCTTCACCAGGATGGAAGCTGCTGCATGAGGTCTGAAAACTTCTTTTTGTAAAATTATTATTTAGGCAAAATCCATGGATGAGGTTCTACGGGAAAACATTGAGAAGGATAAAGAGATTACCTCGCTAAAGGCAGAACTCGCCAAGCTCTCTCCTAAGGTGCCTGCGCAGCCCAAGACCAAGCGAGGCCTGCTCGCCAACATCAGGGAGGCAGTCACGTCGCCTGGGAAGGGGGCGACCAGGCGAACGCTACGGAAAACTGTTAGGACTGTACAGCACTGAGCATCCCAACAGCTGCACAACAGCTGCACACAGTTTGTAAAAACTTCTCTTGTACAGGTTCAGTGTACTTAAAACTATAAGAATGAGAATTGTTTGTGATTTATTATTATTATTTTTTAAAATAAAAGTTAATTTTTAAGACTTCGTATTAACCTACATTTATATCTACTAACAATCCTCAGTTTTTGTAATGACTCTATTCCAGGCACCAGTAGCGTGATGTGAGTTCATGGTCACTGCAGATTCATGTATGGTTTCTTTTTTTGTGCGTGTTTTCTTTTTTCCACATGGAAAACCTGCCATGCTTTCATACAGGCACTGCCATTGAAATGTCACGGCCTCCTT
Source organism: Pseudochromis fuscus (assembly GCA_900323345.1). Taxonomy (NCBI): domain Eukaryota; kingdom Metazoa; phylum Chordata; class Actinopteri; family Pseudochromidae; genus Pseudochromis; species Pseudochromis fuscus. The sequence goes on from OOFC01016550.1 coordinate 11,386, forward strand.
CCAAGAATGAATTCAATACTACAATCTGGTTAAATAAGGCCATCCATTTTCCTGAGCCTGAGGGGAAGTAAACCTCAAAGAAACCAAGTGCAACTTTCAACACATGAAGTGCATCACTATTTATTGTCTAATTTCCTTATTAGTATGAAATCTTTTAATTCTCAATCATGATATGAAACAATCCTGCAGTAAAATACATTGCGTAGTAAGCTGACCGTTAGCTTAGTGAATGAGATGCACCAGTCTGGTGTGCTTGGGGTTGTAGAGCGTAGCCTCCTTTAGTCAGTGAAAGGACCATTGTGGTAGAGAGCCAGCAGCTGTCCCATCACTCTGGTCTCAGTGATGCTTAATGAGATTAGCTTTTCTTCTTAGCCTGCGTCAGTGCAAAGGGGTCAATCACTGGATTAGCACCTTGCTTAAGAGTTGCATCAGTTTATTATATTTCCTCATTACTTTTACTTTCACACCACTGGCTCTATGTCAGAAATCTTCCAGCCTTCAAAGCATGTTCAGCAACTGTAAATACAGTTTGATCGCCGGCGTGGAGCATTGTAACGGATCATGCTGCCTTGGGACTGAGTCTGTCTCGACCCTCAGCCGCTGAATGAAGCATCTTCCAGGGACAGCCAGAGAAGTGAAGGGCAGTGTGGCCAACATCTTGCCTCCTGAGGCAGAGTCTGAGACTCTGGACAAGACATCCTAATGCCACTTGTAAATAACAAAGTGGGCAATGATTGCACAGCTGGCAATGACAAGGATTTGGCTGATGGAAAGGCTCAGGTGGATTCTCTGATAAAGGTAAGCTGCTCCACATTTTTATCCAAGTTTTATATGATTATTACGAACATAAAGAACCCTGTGGCAAACTTCTATTGTTTTGTTACCTCAATTTGACTGTGATACAAACAGATACATGTCACCATTTCAAACACAGCTGACGTTTTTGCACACAGTAATTTTCCCACAGTATATTATGTATAAATATTTACATATTTTTTTCTGCTTTCATGTAGCACTCATCTGCCTCTTGTAATTCTATGATAAACAGTTAAAAGAAAAATCAACATTTGTTTCATTAATATCATTTTTGCCATGTTAATATTTTAGACTGAAGATACACAGAACATGAAACAACATCCTTTCCCCTGCAGCTAGAAAAGCACTCTCCTTGAAAAGCATTTCTTGGTCCACTGCACCTTCTCGACGTTACCTTCTGTGGAAGATAATGCAAGAGCCAAGCAGAATTTTAGTTGAAGCAAATATTTAGTTGTTTTAACTAAAACGCACCTTACTCTTCTGCCTGTTAACATTTACTTGATTCATGTCATTGAATCTGTTTTACACAATAAACAATAAAGGACATTTAGTGGCTTATAATTTATTTATTTTTTTATATGATGTTGCTAGGGTAGAGTCCTGCTTTTTTTTTTTTTTTTAGTTTTTTGTATGATGCAAAATTCACTGATTCCCCAAACATGAATATTACAGCAGCAGTGATACACAGAAAACACAAGAACAAAAAGTAAATGGAAAAACTAACACAACTGGAACAGTAGTAGTGGTTTTGAAATTGTGTATATTTTAATGTGACTTTAGAAGTGCATTAAAATGTGAATGAATATAATGAACCATACAAATAAAAATCATATAGAGTTGTTGTGCTCCTCCTTCTCATCTGTCCACACAAGTTAAATGAGCCACTTGTACTCCGAGCGCACAAGGTTGTGTTGGCTTATCCTGAAATAGAAATAGATCAATGATAATGAGCTTATTCATAATATTTTTAATGAATGAAAATACAGCTGGTAATCCTCCAAGGTTAAGCTGAGAGCTATTAATGAAACATTGTGTTGCCATATGATTCAGATCATTAAATCACCATTTTCCACATTTCTCATAGTGTTTCAGGTAATGTTAGAAGACTGATGAGCAGTCATCATCTTTATTAACATTTCAAAACAGTTCACAGGATTTCTTTGTGACGTGCACTGGTGACATGTTCATGGATGTGTCTTGGTGATGTGTTTAGTAGTGGTTTGCTTCTCAAAAGGCAAATAGACCCATAAAACCTGATTAAGATTATTGATCTATCCATACCTATGTGAAAACAAGCATTTCTTTTGCATACTTTGAGTCACTAAAGAAGTGTTGTAGTCAAGACTGTACCAACTGAGACCAAGACATTATCGAGACTAGAGAGTATCAACACCGAGACGAGACCAAGACATTTGCAGGTCAAGACCGAGACAAGACCAGGACTGTGTATGTCAAAGAAAAATCACAATAAAACAGAACCAGATGACCAGCATCTTGTTTTTTAAAATTAAGTTTGTTTTTACATAAATGCAACTGCAACAAAAACTTTTTGTAGCATCTCCAGTCGTCTTCATCCACTGTCTGTGTACAGGGGACATGTCACTCCAGGTGTCACAAAGACCACATGACACCAGGAAGGCGGTTCTCACTTATCACAATAGTGCTGGCCTGGTCTTGACCGGTCTTGATCAAAAAACCTGAGTCCACCCTGTCCGAGACCGAGACAAGACCAAGGAAAAATGCCTTCTGTTCTGAGACGAGACCGAGACCCTTAAGAAGTGGTCTCAAGACTGATCTCAAGACCAAGACCGATCTCGAGTACTACAACACTACACAAAAGTAAAACACAGATCTAAATGTCCAGCCTTTTTCTCAGCTCATTATCAATTCTGTTACTTTGTTTCCTTCACACAGGTGGTGGCATGTTACCGACATCTGGCCTCCTGTGTTGGGGGCAGCACAGACAGCCTGCAGCTGCGGGATGAGCTGCGACAAACAAGAGAAAAGGCCCAAAAGTTGTCTGTGTCCATCTGCCAGCTCCTGACCTCACGGCTCCGGGACAAGAGCCTGCCTCAGGAGCAGCGCAAGGAGATGGAGCTGCTCTGGGTGGCCTTCTCCTCCAGTCTGGAGCTCCTCCATATCGACATGTGCAAGGTGTTTAACATGGGGGACATCTTCTCTCTGGCTGACACTGCCTCCCTGGTGAAAACTGGGCTACAAGGTAAGTTACAGCCCTGATTGTATTAACAGGTTGTATTTTAGGAGGCACACTCACAGAGGATACTGACGATGCAAAGCAAGATTTTATCGTCCATCAATATGACAAGATTAGGCTCTGCAAATATAATCTTCAGGGAGAATTTTGGTGTGAACAGGACTGAGTCGTCTTTTCTTGAGTAACTTAAACACTGATGGGAAAATGCTGTTATCAGACCCCAGAGTATTATCATGAAAAGCATCTAACCAGGTGCTTTATGTAACTAAAAACAATGACTGAATATTATGTTATTCTTTCATCACAATTTATTTGATTAGTTTAAATTAAATTACAACCAAAAAGTTGCCCATACATATGTTGACAAAAGTGGACTTTAATTGATCAGCCTTGAATGTTATATTTTGAACTCTATTGAAGTTAAAACAAGACGACAACAGGGGGAACTTGTATTGCACAGATGCTGCCTCTTTTGTGCTGCCAAAAAATATGACCCAAATAAAGATTATTTAGGTTTTTGGGTAGACAAAAAGCAACTATTTCTTTTAGTTCATCTTGCAACTCATGATTATGTGGTGTTACTTTTAGAAAGTGTCTTAGAGCTGTTACAGTTTGACTCTTGCCACCATTCAGCTGCTTTGTTGTTTTTAACCACATTAGAGACGTGTCTGTGTTTGTGTTGGTCCATCACATTGATGCAGACAGAAATATCTCATCAGCTGTTTGATTGTTTCTTTGATTTGCACAGATATTCATGAATCCCTCTAACTTTCATAATTGCCTGACTTCTCCAGTGACACGGAGATGTCTCCAGTAGCGATCTTGAATTAGATTGATTTTTTTTTTCTGGGTTCACCTACCTTTAATATACACACAAGTTTTCTACGAATCATTTGTGTATCAGGATGATAAGGTTTTTTCCTGAGTTTAGGAATCTATTTTTTAACACTTATTCCAATATGGTTGATTTTTAAACTTTGGTCTTGCAGGAGGAGGCAGTGAGGTAGCAGCTCGAGCCCTCAGTTTACCAGACCTGAACCAGGCTCTGGCTCCGACCCCTCCTCCTGGACTAGAGAGCCAGGAGCAGAGCACCATGGAGCGGGAGATCAGCCAAATCGACCACATGATCGATGACATGGAGATGAAAGTCAACGTCCTGCGCTGGATGGTGGAGCCCCATGGGCCACAGTATGCAGACCCCCTCAGCAGCACCGACAGCGCCTCCCTCGCTCTGGTCTCCATAGACGAGGAGCAGCCTGGACACCAGCGCAGCCTGTGCCAGCGCAGCCACATCTTTGTGCTCTTATTGCTGTTTGCTGTTGTGTTAGTGGGAGCCATTTTATCTGTCTCCATTGTCCTTTTCTCATGAACAAAACCTTAAAACACTCAACTTGTTTTTTTTCTGTATAACCTCAGAAATGTTTAAAAACACTGTAATAATGGCAAGCTTTGCATGTACAGTAGTTTTCTCTTTACATACTTTTTTAAGGTACATTTCCTAAAAGCAACTGCATTGTTTATTAGTGCATAAGATCAGTGGTCTAAAAATACACTAAATATAATTCAGGTACAAACCACTTTGCCATTTGTTGCAGTGAATCCAAAGCTGCCATATACTTCAAAACTATTCTTTGTTGAATAAAGTGGCAATAATGATAATATTTGCCAGTTAGAACAAATGTAATTAAAATTTACCCATTCAGCTGTAAAAAGAGTTGCATCAGTTTATTCCCTGTACATTGTCCCTGACTATTTTGTTATATTGTATGTTATATTATTGTTACATTCAAAGATCATTACTGTATTTACAATACATTATTTATGAATTCACCTCAATAACACTTGACCTATGTTGATCCTTGTTGCCACTAATTAGATGCTTGCTAGTTGATAATACCTGCAATAAAGTTTTGCATTGTTATTTATATTGTATATAATCTGTGCTGTAGAGAACTGATGATATATTATATAGGTATGCATTATTATTATTCATAAAGAACTTTATTTCTCTGACAGTAATAATTCAGCAGTAGCATGTACTTTACTGCTTCAGTCACCAGCTCAGGAGATGATCTTCACACAAGGTCAAATGGAAGGTAGTAGTTTTAATTTTGAAATTACTAGTCAAACAATGAATTAAAATTTTTTTGGGGGGATACAAATTTGCTTTTAATATTTATATCACATTGAATGGGTCCCAAAGATTGCCCCAATTTCATCTGGTGGTTTCATAAATTACCTTCAGGAGGAGTACGTATGGTCCCTAAAAGAAGAATTTAGATTCAAATCTCTTTTTCTCTTTTTCAAATTACAATGTATGTTTTCCCTGTTGTTCAAATGATCCGTTTTCATATATTTTCGTTTGTTAGTTTTTACAAGAAACAGTAAAAAACTATTGTATTTAAAATTAACTGGAGCCAAAACCCGGCCATTAAAAAAAAAAAAAAAAGTGGTGGGGACAAGTGCCAATGTACATGAAACCTGGGGGTTGAGCTCTGTTCTGCCTCAAACATAATCACTAATTGAAGCAGTGAGATGGTTAAAGGTGCACTGGACAACAGTGTATATATAAAAAAGCACAGTTAGTTTCCAAAGTCCATACGAACCCATGGTGATACTTATGTTTAAAGCACTTCAAATGTCCTGGGTAGTTCCATATGCAGCTTTATTCTTGACTTTAACTCATCAAGTCCCATAGACTGTATAATAAATGGATGAAGCTAATGTGACCCGTTAGTTTGTGGGCTTATGTTTTGAAGCCAAGAGTTTGGCATTTGAGCGTGGCCATGTTGGTTGTTTGGGCCAAAAAGTGACCATATTTAGATAAGAGAGGAGGTGGGTCTGACCCTTGAACCTGAGGACACTGCGTAATGTTGTGGTGGAATAAAATGATGACAGGAGATGGTGAAAGGTCAGCCTGTGGCAAGACTTTTATTGTAAGACCAGAAATCACAATGGTTGCAGAGTTGTCCCCAAGAAAAGTCTAACTTGGGTCTGTTGGGGTGTGGGTTATGATAGGTTTGGATTGTGTGCGTGTTGTTTGGGTTTTCTATATGTCTGTGCGCCTGTGTGTCTGCCTACTTGTGAGATGATGGGGTTTGTCTCTAGATGTCCCTGAGTGTGTTAGGTTGTTCTGCCTTGGAATATAAGCTATCTCTCAGGTCCCACTGACCTGAGGAGAGGAGCATAAACTAGGTCATATGTCAGTGTTAGCTACTATAGAATTTAGTGAATTCTCTACAATGTACACGATAGGCCAAAAGTTTGGACACACCTTCTCATTCAATGTATTCTCTTTATTTTAATGACTATTTACATTGTAGATTTTCACTGAAGGCAACAAAACTATGAATGAACACACGTGGAGTTATGTACTTAACTAAAAAAGGTGAAATAACTGAAAGCATGTTTTATATTCTAGTTTCTTCAAAATAGCCACCGTTTGGTCTGATTACTACTTTGCACAATCTTTGCATTCTCTCCATGAACTTCAAGAGGTCGTCACCTGAAATGGTTTCCACTTCACAGCTGTGACTTATCAGGGTTAATTAGTGAAATTTCTTGCTCTATCAATGGGGTTGGGACCATCAGTTGTGTTGTGCAGAAGTCAGGTTAAGCCCTATTGGACAACTGTTAAAATACATATTATGGCAAGAATCAATCAGCTAACTAAAGAAAAACAAGTGGCCATCATTACTTTACTTTGCTCTACAATGTAGATAGTCATGAAAATAAAGACAACCCATTGAATGGGAAGGTATGTCCAAACTGTTGGCCTGTACTGTATAAAATTTTAAACTTCAATTTTGTTTATTTTGGGTCACATTAGGAAAAGTCATCAAATTTCAGGCTGAAAGAAATGATGTTTAGGGACATTTTACTGCTGTCAAATGTCAAAGTGGGTTAAATCTGACCCCAGCAGTACATGATGGTTAACGTGGTGATAAACTATTGTTTAGTTTTACTTTATGGGGGGAGTCTTTTAAGCTTAATAAGTCTTTTACAGTTTGTCTATAGATCAATGAGCATTATCCTTTCAAAGTAATATTACATCTAAATGGGTTTTTTTTAATATTTTAATATTATTATATTACATATACTATTACCTATATATGTTTTTTTTAAATATTACATATTATATATTATTATATTACATAATATTACCTTTGGTAGTGATGTGTCACATCGTGGATATTACATTAAATTGCATCTGAAGTATCTCCTGTCAAAATAAAAGTCATGTTGAGCCTCCTGTCAAAATTATAAAATAGAGTGTGTGTGTGTGTGTGTGTGTGTGTGTGTGTGTGTGTGTGTGTGTGTGTGTGCGCGCAGA
>OOFC01016551.1:0-14969 GCA_900323345.1 Pseudochromis fuscus
TATGAGTCCCGTATGTGTGTGTTGTTTAGAGGGGGCCCTGTGTTTCCAGGGTATTTTTACTTTATATTATATATACTTTCTACTTTATTATTACTTTACATTAAGTGCAGGTTCTTAAAACAGTGACTCTGAAGCTCTCAGACATCATGAAGAAAACACTGAGGTGCAATCATGCAACACTGGACACATCTCTCCCCTTCGAGATAAATCAATAATTCATATTTTATTGTATAATTTCACAACTTCTACTTCTGAAAATAGCTGCAGTGGCATCTTGGATTGATTTAACATACTCCAAAAAAGCACAACACATACATGGAGTCACCCTGATGTGCATGCAAATATGTGGCTACCAGCACATCTATCTGAAACTGTACTGCCACTAAAAATGAAGCTACGATAATTTGAAATACCATGACTGCAGTTTTCTGTTTAATTTGCACAGACATGATGGCTTTATTATACACAGAGGCTTGCCTTAAATATAGTTTACAACCAGAAAAATACAGTGTCTGATGCAGCACCCAGACAACAGAAATGAGATTGTGCTTGTGTGTAATGTTTGGTTAACCCCTGGTTATTGTTCCTAAGTGGTTCATTGTCTTTCGCTTTGATTGATGACAGAGGTCAGCTATTCAGGCATATCCTGTCTCAAGAGCTGCTTCTCGAGTATGTTAAAGTAAGACAGAGGGAGGCAGAGAGAGTTCAACAAAGGGTGCTTCATAATTTAAAATAAAAATACAACCAAATAAGGATAGATCCTCTCCTAGACAGTCAAATTTGTTGTATGTGTGTGACAGAGATCAAGAGAGAGTGAGTCAAAGTGAGACAGACAGTCCTCCTCTTGTAGTCGTCATGGCCGATTTCAGCCATGTTTCGGTCAATAAATGACCTCACAAAGGCATCAAAGCATCAAAGCTGTGTGCTCGTAAGATCTACAGAGAGGCAGGTCACTATTTAACTGCTGTAAGCATCAGTCGCTACATAGCACTGCAGCTGCAAGTTACAAAGGCCACAACACAACATCTGCGAGACATGTTATATGTACGGACACACTCGAAGTTCATTTCATTGGAGTGTTTGCAGCTGCACACATCATCCAAACAGACATGCTGCAGATGGTAAACACAGATCATCTTTTGTGAGACTGAGGATGTTTCAAGGAGCAATATTAGGCCATAAGATGAATGATAACAATAAGGCAGCATACAACTCAATCTAACAAACAACAAGGTCGCTCCTAATTCACAACTGCTCACTCACACAGGACAGTGTTGTTTCAAGGTCTTTTTGTAGCAGTGTGTTTTCTTTTAAGTTATTAGAGCCACAGCAAAGCGCTGCCTCTGTGCCTGTGTGTCTGCAAATTTCATCAAGTCAAATGTAATAGCTCGTAAAACCTTTAACGCTGGCTATAATAAAAATAAAAACCAATTCTGCCCCTGAAATGAACAACTAAATGAAAAACCAGTGTGTCCCTCCACAGCAACGTGTCAGTGTTTGCGTGACTGAGCTGATTCCTCATTACTGAACAGTGTAGTGAGAAACCACACAATGTTTGGACGTTTAAAAGTGAAATGGGGCGTGTTTAACACCGCTGCAATTAGGTTTTAATTGAAGGAATTAAACTGCAAACATTTTCAGACTATTCAGGGACGGTTAGGGATCCTGTGAGACTCCCTCGATCCATGCATCTTCTATACTGCTCATCCAGTGCAGGGTTGTGGTGGGGCTGGAGCCAGCTGGCAGTAGGTGAGAGGCGGGGTCACCATGGACAGATCACCAGTGTATTGCCAACACCGCCAACACACAGAGACAGACAACCATCCATGACCTAAGGCCAGCTTACTATCATCAATTAACCTAACAAGCATGTCTTTGGACTGGGGGAGGAAACCAGAGAAAACCTGCACATGCTCAGGCTGCCCCATCTCGGCATACAAAATATATTAACACTAGCAAATCAATCACCTCTCATAGATACTGACTAATGCTTTATAGATCAAACTTAAACCAGTTAATCAGAAGAAAGCACTCAGAGAGCACACCCTTCTGCCATGGCGTAATACATGTGCATGTGACTTTATTTTAGATGCAAAGTGTTCAAAAATCTAATCTGACCATCACCAAATAAATAAACAAAAAACAAAAGATCCCCTACAGACACACACAGTATAAACACTGTGTTTGGAATAATACCTTCCAGTCTGGTATGATTTTTCCTGAAAAAATAAATAAATAAATAATTACCTGATTCAAAACTCTTAAAATCAAATCCATAATATTAAAGTACTGCTAATTTTAAGCTTAAATTATTGAACAGTCCATTCTTATGTCTGTGCACTGGAGGGTTTAAGCTTCATTCTAGTGTAAGCTGCATATTGGACGATGATTGTGGTTCGACTCAGATGTGCACGTCTTGAATTGAGTTTTAAGGTGAGAATTTTCTCCTTTAATGTGAAAACAAAGTGCACACTTTTATCACCCTGCATTGCAGCCATGTGCAAGAGGGGGAAGCTGTTAGTTAGTTATACTTATTAGACGGTGATACTGTCTATTGTGTATCTAACTATCTAACCTTCCTCCTCTTCACTCAGAGGTGAAGACATCAAAAAAACTGAATGGCCCTGACACACAGCGTCGGCCTCTCCTTTGAGGTTCTGCATCAGTGGAAGCAGCAACACACACACACACACACACACACACACACACACAGAGTTGAGGTCCTGAGGGAACAGGGGGATTATCAGGCATAAAGAAAAAGGTTGAGAGGGGCAAAAAAGGGAAGACTGAAGAAGACGTGGGAGGAAGGAAGGAAAGCAGACAGCATATGATACAAAGACACAGTGAGAAGAAGTGAGGATGAAGAGGAGGAGGGGGGGAGGTCCAAGGTTGTGGTGGCTGATTGCTGACATCATCACTTAATGCTCCGCTGCTCTTCTTCTTCTTCTTCTTCTTCTCTGTCTTTTTATTATTCCGTCTCCTCTTGTGTGGATTTGTGTTTTATTTGGAGGATTTAAGATGAATTGTACTAAAAAGCAAATTCCTTTGTGTGAATCCAGATTGCTGTACCTTCAATTTTGCCTCCCACTACCTCTTCCACTTCCCCAATTTCCCAATTTTTTTTCCCCACCCCCAACCACTGTCTCCCCCTCCTCTCCTCTCCCCTCCTCTCCCTGCCTCTCTCTCTCTCTCTCTGGCTCTGGGTGATAAGCAGTAGCACTACTAATCAGGATTGCCCTAAATTCGCCCATGCCCTGCAGGATTAGCATGTGTGAGTGTGTGTATGTGTGTGTGTTGGTGTAGAAGCTGGGTGCCGGCAGCATTCACCAGCCCTCACTCAGGAGGTGTGTGTACATAAAGTCCAGTGTGTGTGTGTGAGAGAGAGAGAGTTTCTGTATGAATGAGTCATTGAGTCAACACAATCCTGCTATTTTTATCTTACAGTAAGTAAGACTGTACTGCTCGATAGAATAAAGTCATCCAGTTGCATAATATAAGTGTCTCTGTATAATATCCTTTGTAGTTATGAAATCTAAACATAAAGGCCTTTTAAAAGATTTGGTATATGCATATGAGAAGAGGTGGGATGAATTATATGGGATATGTATCTAAAAATAGAAAATATAGTCTGGTCTGGTAAAAAAAATAAATAAACAAAGCCTGAACCTATAAATTATTATGAAACTCTCTGGAAACCTTTGTTACACAGACACCCACTCATCTGCCACTGTGTTTAGGTTGTGGTCGCTGGACTCAGACTAAACAAGGTGAGAATGTGTGTTTCTAAAGTCAAACTGAGCAGGAAGTGCCATAACATCTGTAAATGTATTTTCGAGGTCACATAACAGGTTTTGGCCTGAATATGGATGTAATGTGTAAGTTCAGAGTAATCTTTCCTTTGAAGGGATTTGAAGGAAGTACTGTTGTTTGTATTTCAGTGTTTAAATCCAATCCCAATGTCACCTGCATCTGCTGTGTTGAAATCATACATTGTAGGTAGAATGGACGAAGCTAATGTGACATCACCCGTTGGTTTGTGGATTTTGAATCCAGGGGTTTGGTATTTGCTTGTTATGTTGTGTTTTTGGAGCCACAAGTGACCATATTTGGATGTGAATGGAGGAGTGAGGAGGTGGATCTGACCCTTGAACCTGAGGACACTGCCCAACGTGAATAGGACTCGAGTTCAGGGCGACCCTCACCTGTCAATCAAACTAACCACGCCCCTAAATATTCCTCCTTTTGAGGACTACTTTCTACTTAATGATGAAATGTTTTCCAGATCACTGAAAATAAGAGTTGACTTTACCTAATGGCTTCACAATTACTTGTAGAAAAAATGTATTCACATGATTTTTGAACTGAAGTCAATTGGAGCCAGTATCTAGTCACCATTGGGAGTTTTGCACTTTTTTTACACGTCCGCATTGGCCTCATTTTCGAGATCTGGCTCTTGCATCCATGGTTGAAATGCAAGACACTATATCACTATCAGCTCAAGGGCCGTGTTTCTGTAGCTGTGGCTGACCTTTGACCTCCCTGTGGAAGGATTATTAAGACGGAGAATCAGCGCACAGGGATCAATCCTGTATTTACTGTTGGAAGTGCTGAAAGCTTAGAAAGATGTGTGAAACAATCACCGCCACTGTTTGTCATAAGCTACATCAAACTCTCTCCTCCTGAGAATAGGAGGAAGATTTTATCCTTTCTGATTGAATGAACACTCGGCTTGTGCTTTGCCTTCAGTTGAGTAATATTGCTGCTGCAGATGTTCTCCCTCGAGTACAGAGTAAACAACAGGAGACTGAGCGAAAATAGAGAAAGAAACAGCATTAACAGAGAGAGAGAGAGAGAGAGATGTGGGCAAAAACCAAATACTGGGAGATTAACCCAATTGTGCCAACAGGGACCTTCAAGTAAACAAAAATGCCTCCACACACTGATTTTTGGTAGGCTGCTCTTGTACACACTGCATCACAAAAGCGTACACACATTCATGCAGACACACACTGATGTGAGGTCGTGTGCATTAGCGTGCCGCCGCAGTGTGTGCAGTGCACTGTATCCCCTGTGTAATTGGAAAATCCAACTCTCAATTCTCCCGCACTTCTTTTTCCCTAAAACCGTAACTATGTGTCTTTATCCGCTGTGCATACGACCACAGAGACCCCACACATTTCTCATTAAAACTGCAGGAGCCACACAGTTGGAGCGAACATCTGCATGTGGTGGCACGCTCACATTCACACACACACACACAGGACTGATGGCACTTGTGAAGCAACAGCTGGTCAGTGTCACAGGCCTGTCACTGATCACTTCGGGGGTCACAAAGCCAAAGGTCGGAGGTTACATGCTGCTCGAGCTGGAAGATCAATAGGACCTGAACCCCTATGGAGGCACACAGGCGTGGTTTAGTTCTGAATAACCACTCATGCACATCATTTTCTAGTGCAAACTGCAACGTGTTGTTTGATTTCTTTAAAGCTGACCACAAGTCAGGCTTGACGCCATTTTCTGGAAGCTGGTCAATACTCTGTGAAACGACCTGTGACTCACTTCTCAACAAGAACGCAAAGGTCATGTTGGTTTTACAACAGCAAAACCAAAGGATGTGAGTAAAAGTCAACATCACCACAGGAAGTACAGCATGATGAAGCCCTGAAATGCTTCATAAGGTGCTCTCACTGTGACAGAATGGATGAGGGGTTTTTGACTGGCACTCACACAGTGACTAATATGAGTGGTAAGTGTGGGAGAGTGTCTTAAATGTTGACACTTTGGATTAATAATTAACAAAGCCGACGTCCTGTCCACTGCTGATGAGGACAATGTTGAAACACCTACACAGCTGTTGGACAGCACATGACTCCCTGTGGTTTTTACTCCCTTCCTGTCCCACACTCACAGATGATCCTCATATTTTCACTTCCTCTTGTTTCAAAAAATACATAAATATGGGAAAACGACTGAAAATGGGCGTCAAAGAGGAGAGAGGTGTGAGGTTTGGTGTGAAAACAGCTCTTAGCAGGTTGTCCATTAGTGGAGCAGATAGTAATAGAGGCTAATAGGGAAGGGAGACTGAGCTAATCAATAATGGATACATCAATTATCAGCCTGTTGGCCTGAATGGCCGAGAGGAGAGAGGAAGAAATTAGGACACCGATTTTGTTGACAGTGTATCAGTATAGCTGTTTCCCATCTCTCTCATACACAATCAGTATCCATCATTATCTCACTTTTTGCTTCCCCCCTCTCCCCCTGTTCAGCTTCACACCTCATCCACTCTCCCCGCTCTGTATCCTGAAGAATGATGTCATTGTCGCCTGTGGCTGGAGTCAGGAGTGAAAGGTCATGTCATGAATGGTGATCTGATTGTGTCTCACAAAGAAGTAAAGAAGTGGTGATGGGGTGGGGGGAGTACAGGGGTGAGGAGGCGTCAAGAGCAAGTGGAAAAAGCTGTTTCTTCTTTAACACCTATAACAAATGGCGAAGGCTGATGGTAAATAAGCGTGCGACAGCTGAGCTGAGCTCTTTGACAGACAGGGCAGGGAGTGAAAAGTCGACATGAGGCAAAACACACCAGTCCTGCACATGTCTGATTAACATTAGAAGAAGCCAAATGGGTCTACCTCCCATCTGGGAAGAAAAAAATCCATAAACCAGTAGAGAAAGCCCCAGAAACCCACACAAGTACCAGGTGACCCCACATCCTGGATACCACAACCTAACCCTCTAATCACACCGAGCACACTGTGAAACGCTCTCATTAACATTTGTTTCCATTCACCACATTTCCATCACATGTCATTTCAGAAACCCAGCCTTATTACCACGTCAATAAACCCACCCAATAAACCCAAATGTGTTTTAGGTTCTGCCATCCTACACTATCCATCTCTGTCTTGTGTCAAAAAGTTCAGGCCTTTACACACAAACTTAAAAATAGAGAGAAATATGTCAGTGCACTACATCCACCTGTATTGCATAGAAAACTTAAAAAGAGGAGAAGCTCAGAATGATTCAATTTTATAGAGTACAGCGATACTCTGAGTACTGATACTTCCTGACACAATTAACGTTGGATATAATGCTGCAAACTGCGCAGCGTGATTTCAGTAGCAATTCTAAGTAATTCATAAGTAAGTATGTTAAAATAACAACAACTATCTCTTTCAAAGCTGAGAGACGGCTTGAAAACGACATATTTTGACTCCATTTCGCCTCCAAAACTCCCACTACGCCCATGATGTCCGGGGCTATTCGTGACACAGAACAAAGTGGTCAGTGTGCTGATCTGAGTTTGGCCACTGACACAGACAACAGATCAAAGCAACCAACATTTAACGACTCGCAACTGAGCAACCCTGAGGGTGTGTGTGTGTGCGTGTGTGTACGCCAAAATGCAAAAAGGCCTTCATTACTTCAATCTGAGCAAGTTTCCACCTTAGTGTTTTAGCTTGAATGAAATGCAGAAACAAGTGTCAGTGTACATCTTTTCCACGTTTCCTCTCTTCATGGTTCCCTGGCCTTTCTCCAGGTACAGTAGTTGGTGCTCTTCAAAGATCCCACAATTTGTTGGCACTCCCATTGCAGCCCATCCTGAGCAGGGAGGGATGCTCTCAGAGGCTCCCTCATGCTGAGTCTCCTCTCCTTTCATTCTGCATTCAGTGTAAAGAACAATGCACACATTGTTTCCAACACACTAGTGATTCTGTATGTCACTCCGTCTCACATTACTAAAATAATTGCCTCGTTCTCGACTGTACAGCCCGGGCTCCGAGCTCATCGCCTCTGTCACACAGCTACAAATCCTACACCTCACTCACCATGTGGCTGTCGGTGTATTTATATTAGAGGTTCAACTCCGGCAGATCTCACCAGACACTGACACAAACATGACACCCTCTTTGACCTGTGACCCCTCTCTCCATGCAGTCTGATGCTTTCACACACTTTCACCAACTGATAACACATTGGAATCAGTATCAGTAGCATATGTGTGTGTGTGAGTGGTGGTAGACAGAGGGCGATGACCTTGCAGCTGCACAGAAACCAGTCTCACCCCACAGCATGGTGAAAACATGGAGACGCTCCAAAACAGAGACGGACAGAAAGAGAGGAGGGGAAATAAATCCTTGTGGTTGGAAATACAAAATCTCAGGCTTGCACTCCTCCTTCGCTGCTTCCCATCCTTCACTCCATACTTGGCTGCTTTATCAAGGTCAGCTGGATCCCAGTTTGTTTTGATGCTCCTTCAAATTGCATTTGTTAGCAGTTCACTACCTCCCTCGCTCAATGTGTGTGCGTATGAGCAGTTTTAGAAGTTATTTAGCATAGCACCAAATCACACAAGAGCAACTCCACAGGGGGGAGAAAGAGAGAGGGTGAGAGGGAAAGAGAGGAACCGACACCGGGGACTCTGCATAAATAAAGGTAGTGAGGAGAGGGAGAGAGGGAGAGGAAAAATGGAAGAGATGGTAGGAAAAGGAGTCTGGATCTGCAGAGGAAAGACAAAGAAGTCATGTGAAAACATCATGTGGTTGTTCCAAAAGATCTCATTTTAAATGGCTATAAAAAGTCCTCCATTAAACACTATTCACAAGAATATAAACAGTATTTCACTATTAGAGCTACAATGAAATAAATAGTTACAGGGAATAAGCGTTTTCACTTGGTGAGTGTTACATGAGAAGATCAATATTATTCTCATGTCTGCAGGCTTTGCACATCTGACACTCACTGATTATCTCGGTGTATTCAGTTCATTCACAGCAAAACACAGAGTGGCACTGAAAACCTTCCAGGGACCAAGAGGAAACTCCAGGAAACTCTTAACTTGTCTCCACAAACCCACTGCACACATGACTCACTGTAAAACTGCAAATTGTTGTTTTTACACTTGAGTTTATTTTTCATCAGTTGTTCATAGTGTCCCTTCAGCTGTTGCATCAAAAACTCATCTTTTCATCCACTTGTAGGCAGGAAAAACTAATTTCTAAATATATTTTTATGTATTAAAGTGAAACCCATTCAATGTAGAATAATTAAAAGATCAACATTTATTTAAAAGAAAGCCTCCCATCCATGTTAGGGCTTCATAATAGACATAATAGTCATAAAAAAAGTGCTGCACAGTAATACAGGTGAATAATAATACCATAAAATATCACAATTTGATGAGTCCACTTGGTTTCAGTAGTAATTACAGTGATTCCCAAAAGCTGCCCACTAAAATGGCAAATTGTGTGAAGCAATAAAGCCTGAACTTCCTGACCTGAGAGAGAGAGATTGAAAGTGCAAGGTGGACAGATACAGCATCGAATAAAAGCAGGGCCATTTTCTAAGCCTGCTTTTACAGGGAGTGTTGCTGCGGTTCAATGTGTGTGTGTGTGTGTGTGTGTGTCTAAGGTGATATATGGCAGTAAAGGTCGATGGGTTAAGTGCTCAGTTCTCTTGAAATGGGTGCTGAGGTCCTCTGTGTGTCTGCACTGCTGATATCTCTGGCTGTCCTGCAGGCAAACCAGGATCAAACCAACCAAACTGAAAGAGCAGATGGAGCATCACACATCTCTTCTCCAGCCATCAGCTTTTTAAAGGCGTATTTATCAAGGAAACATGACTTTCTAAAATGAAGTCATATGGAGAAATAATTACCATCCTGATGATGGATGCTCCTGGAGACAGGCACAAAGCACATTTTTCTGGTAATGAACAGCTCAGTTGTAAATGTCTCAGCCTCAGATGAAAAATGTATTGCACGCAAATGTCATCTTTTCAGGAAATTAATAAAGCACAGCCTCTAATTTGGCAGGACATCCCTGCACCTCAGAAATTTAATTTTAGATGGATTTTTTTATGATGCCAGAGGTTATAAAATTTAGACCTTTTGTCATATAATCCCTCGGACAGAGCAAAAACACAAATATAAAAACTCATCAGGCTGGCAGCAGATAGGAAAGCAAAACAAATACACTTTGGGAAGTAAGTAAATATTGCATGAGAATAAGTCTGTGTGCAAAGCATGAATCTCTGACCTCGAATCATTGTCTACCTCAGGTCTGATGTGGTTGAACGACTTAAGAGCCACACCTCTTAAACACACACGGGGTCATGCATGAATACAACTTTTGTTGAAAGAGTTCAGGGCGTGTGATCATGTGTCACAACCACAGATCAGAGCAGAGATACAACTCTCGAACGCCCTCAAATGTCTATCACACGCTTTATTTAGTCATTGCCTGCTGCTGCTTCACTGTGCTGCAGACAAAGTGCTCGTTGGATCGTCTGCACTCTCCACACATCCTGTTGGAGATGGAGATATGGGTTGGCTGCACCAACTCTCTGACAGGTGCACAACATAACTGACAGGTTTCACTTTTCGAACGACAACTTCTGTCACAACATGGTCATAAAGTGCATTAAAACTTTTATGTTTTGTCCCCATACAAGAGAAGTGTAAACAGAGTGAAAACCATCAGGAACATTTCTTGTTTTTAGCCCCAATATGAAGTGAATGAGGATATGAGACTCAACTTTCTGGCATCTCAGGTCATCTGCATTTCATCAGTGCAACAATTTACTAAACACATTGTGCAACACTGCAAACTGTAACTGTTTAACACATTTTTGTCAGTGTGCAAAAGTGTTGACATGCATCAGCTTAAATATGTGCATGCAAGCACATCAGAAAGTCACATATCTGCATGTGTGCATCAGAAAAAGGCCCCATGATGAGACATCACGCTGTCACACATCTCACACCATCTCTTTCTGTGGGTATTAATGGAAATGTCAGCTTGCATGTGTGTGTTTTCTGGTTCGAGAAGATGGTATGTGACAGTAATGAGTATCTGTGTTCAGCTATAATCTGGAAATCATGGTAATCTGAGACAGGTGAGAGAGAAACTCATGCCACAGACACAGGTTATACAATCTTTTAAATACAATAAGAAGTACTTGTCAAGCTTGCAGTACTTAAAACACACACACACACACACACGCACACACACACGGACAGTCGATGCTAAATAAATGATGTGAGTTATTTCCACATGGCTGAAGTTCCTGTGCTGATTCACTGCACTGTCAGTGAGTTGAACCACACACACACACACACACACACACACACACACAAATACCAAACAGATGAACCCACACACATTCTCCATGCACACACCATTAAGTTCCAGTGAAAAATTAAACATGAAGCATGGTGTTTTCTTGAGTTCAGATCACCGATGTGAGAGGCATTTAGAGCATTTTAACACAGAAGGGGAGTGAGGGAGTAAAAGGGTGAGGCAGAAGTCATGGAGGATTGTTTAACTTTAAAAGTGAGCCAGGCTGAGAGGTAAGATGAAGTTCAACCAGCTAGCAGGCGCTGCGCCGCAGCTCTCAGGCCTGCTGGAGCTTCAGGATCTGACGAATGGCTGCAGGTCAATGCTGTTTTCCTGTTTTCTTTTAACGAACAAAAAAAACAAGCGATACTTATGAAATGTTGTCACACCAGCTTCTCACGCTCACAGGAAACAAATGCTGGATTGAGTTACACAGACTGTAATTTCGGTATCAGGTAAGGATGTACACCTCCCTGCAGGGAAGCAGCCACTAACACGGAGGTATAGCTCGAGCTTCTGTGTACATTTTTTTTCCTCTTTGCAAAAAGCGATGCATTGCAAGTTGTACATTTCACCCTCTGTCAGTTTCCTGTCCCGAACGCATGTCACTCATTTTGATTAGATGTCAGCCTGAAACTGCCTCCAGCCTGAAACAGAAAGCCAGGATGCCTAAAGCCACTCGAGGTGGTGAAGTGGAAGGGGGCAGTAAATCACTGGTGTGCACCACCAGCTACTTTTACTCTGCATTAAATTTCTTACTGCATTGCCTCTGCTGGTTGTGTGTAAGTGTGACTTTATTCTTCTCAGTAAATCTATTGTTGGGGGTGATGCTCCCACCATTAAAAGGCGCTGCACAGATTTCACATGGTCATTTTACTCATAATCAGGTGTTGGTGGGAAAGCAGAGCAGCAGAGCTCAGGGATACAAATATATTACTACAGACTAAAGAAAGTCTGCACCACACACTAGAGAAATACTGAGCTGCATTGCAGGACTTAAAGTGTTTTGGTAGCTTAGACTAAAAGTTTGAGCATCTTGGCCTCTGCTGCTTTGTTATCTCCAGATATGTTGGAGCAGCTTATGCATTTACTGAATTTTTAAAAATAAAAACACTCCTCTTATCATTAATCAACAGACAGGTGCTTTCTCTCCCTCTCTGCCCTTACTGTGATTAATGCCTGACCAGAAATGACTACCCTTCACTCCCACATACAGGTGGATGAAGAAGGGCCTGCACTGGAAAGCACACACTCGGTTTACACTCCTGGATAAATGTTTGTTAAAGTCCCAGACAAGAATCTGAGAGTGAGAGCTGGAGGACACCACAGACACCTCGCTGTCTGCCTCCAACGCCCTTTAAGGACACGTCTGCCTCTTGCTTCTCTGCTGCGTGAAACTGATGTGGCACTGAAGCTAAATAGGTCCCATATCTGCCTGCAGGGTCCAGATACTAATGTAAGCTTGACATTTAGAAAATATCACTTGTTGAGAGTAAGTGGTGAAGATGCTATGTATACAGTGTACTCACACACACTCACCATGCATTAGATGGATGTTGGATGTATAAAGACCACATTACCCAAAAGATATTTCCCTCCCCCACACCCTCACATCCTCCTCTGCAGACTGAGCTGTTCAATTCTCTCTGAACCATTTGAAAACATCTTTGTTTCCCCACAAATATATTTAATTATCACACTGATTCAAAACTAAACTGTAAATATCTCTCATGTCATTTCTTCACAAATCGACAAAAGTTGGATCAACCAAAGCGGCTTGTGTAAAATCAGCCTCTCTGCAAACCTCTGACACTTTGTATAACTTCTCCTGACACCATCTTCAGATTAGATGTACAACAATATTTATATTGGTAGACAAGGTTTTGCAAACATTTGTGTATTGATAAGACTTGGGACTGTGCCTGTGTGTTGTAATGTTGAGGCTAAACTACCAGAAAGTACTAACAACATGGATCACGTTGATGTAGCTACACAATGAGAGGCTCACGTCCGTACTCAGTAGATGTTGCTTACTCCATACATCAACATAGTTTATGATCATGAATTACAATTAAGGTTAAATGAATCCTGACACATACAGATTAAGGTTAGGATCCACACAGCAGCACACACACAAGAACAAACACTGGAACACAATAGTCGTTAATCATGTCAGCACCTCCATTCGTTTATCCATCCTCTCACCCCTTCTCTCTCCAACACACACACACACACACACACACACACAGTGACAAATTGCTGACATGGGTAGAATATTACCAAGTCAGGAGATGAGAGTCCCTTGAGTCCAGCCTCCTCACCTCTTTTCATACATCTCTCTCCATTTCTACTTTTCTCTTGGGTCACACGCTTGCATAAATACATACATGCATACATGCACTATCAATATAAATGTGTGTGTGCCAGTTCATGTGCATCTTCATGTGCAGAGGTCTAAAGGTCATTTCCCACGATGCCCCTGCAGCTCTAGGGTCCGCTACCACGTCATCGTCACTCAGGGCGACAAGGGGAAATAAAGAGGCGGGGCTTTCCTTCCTGACACCAGCTCCAATACAATGGAGACACACACACAGTTCGGGGTAGTGCAGGAAAAGCTCTGGTTTATGCAAACTGTGTGTATGTAAATGTGCATTTGTTTTATTAACTCCTGGGGGGAGGGGTGGGCATAAATACAAACGCAGAAACACAACCAGGTCTGCAGGGGTTAAGCTTTGTATCAGTTCCTCATGAAACCAGATGTAGAAGTAAATCTGAAGAAAAGGTGGCTGCACAAATCAGTCAGAAACCAGAAGTTAAAGGTTTCGGCTCTTTAACCGTTCCATGTTCAAAGCTTCCTAGACCAAAAATACCTGAACCAAAACCAAGGAAATGTAAAACACTGTGCATCATGCTGTGTGGCTGACATTTCATCAGAGGGGGAGCACAAACAGAAGCAACAACGTCACAGTGGTACACTCTTCACTGCCAAAAACGGACACATAATATACAGCAAAACACACACAGATGAGGACAAACTCAGTGGCAGCAGTAAACTGATCTTTTCAGGTGAAGAGAATGAGGGAAACAGGTTTGGCTGCTTTTTTTGTGCTTCTCATGAAACATATTTGATCTGGTTTTTCTGAGGAACATTAGGATAGTGCAGGAGTAAATGTGGGAACAGTCACGCACAAAAACATACAATAGAGTGAAATGAATATGCAGTTTTATGTTGCAAAACAAGGAGAAAAACAGAGTCTCTGGTTGTTGTGTTTCCTGCTGTAGGAGGACATTGACCTCTTGTTTACAACACTAAATGAAGTCCAGTTGGACAGAGCAAAGTTCTCACACTCTTCCTGTAATATAAAAAAATAAAAGAGGAGAGAAATAAAAGGAAGGAAAACACACCACCTGCAGATGATGTGCTAAAGCCTGTGCCAAGGAATTAAAAAAAACTACAAAATAGTTGCACTAAATGAAAATTTGTATTTTTAAAACAACATATTCACCAAAATTATTTTTTTTAACCATTTCAATGTTTTAAAGTCAAAATAAACATCTAAATCCATTCAAGAAAAGCCTGTATAATATCCATACTGACAAAGAGAGGATTTTGGGAGCTACACAATCCTACATGCATACATCCTGCACTGTATACTTGCCTTCAGGCTGTTGTGGAGAACCCGTATCCCCAGGTACAATCCA
This sequence comes from Pseudochromis fuscus, assembly GCA_900323345.1. Lineage (NCBI taxonomy): Eukaryota > Metazoa > Chordata > Actinopteri > Pseudochromidae > Pseudochromis > Pseudochromis fuscus. The sequence goes on from OOFC01016551.1 coordinate 14,820, forward strand.
CCCACTCGCTTTTTCCCGCCAATCACACAAACATGCAGGACCTGCTCTACAACTGTACAGATATGTGTGTGTGTGTGTGTGTGTGTGTGTGTGTGTGTGTGTGTGTGTGTGTGTGTGCCTTCTTAGCATTCGCCTGCTGCCTTCTCTTTG
>OOFC01016552.1:0-15660 GCA_900323345.1 Pseudochromis fuscus
GCCGCCACCACCACCACGCAGCGCCGCTTTCTCCCTGCAACATTTGTCTCTCATTTGGAATGAAGAGGAAATGCCTCCCTGTGGGCTCACAAGTGGCCCATCCTGAGGGCTGGCTGAGATTGATGCCTGTGATCCAGCTGTGCTGATTTACTCCCCGCACCCACAGGGGAGCGGGAGATTACACTGTGCTCTGCTGGAGAGGACGAGAGGCAGACAGACAAAAAGAGAGCGAGGGAGGGAGAGACAGGGAAAGCATTAAGGAGAGAGAGAGAGAGGGATGTCATGAGGTAGATGAAGCCCTGAGGGTCCTCTCTTAGCCCTCCATCTTCTTGTCCCAGACCACGCCTCTCATTACCTCTCAGTCTAATTATGTGAGAGCTGTGTTTGATGATCACCGTTTACTTTTCTCTAATTGTTGGACGGGCAGAAAACACCAAACTCTATTCATGACGGGGCTTGTGATGTAAAAGTGAAAATCATTATCGCTCTTCCAAGTTGAGAGAGGGTGGAAAGAAAACAATGTCTGAGTCATATTTCAAACTGTTTTATTGGCATCCGATAAGACAAAAACATGTCTCGGCTGACCATTCCCCCTGTGGTAGAAGAAACAATCTATAGTTGTTATCTAAACATTGATTCTAACATTATCCTCTTGAGGTCATCTGTATTCAGCCAACAGGGATCGGTGTCCTAAATTTACCTTTGTCTCGTCATTAGTTGACCGGCCCCTCCCCAGTCATCAGCTTCAAATTGAATGTGATGATTGATCACGGGTCATGTACAAATGATAACACTCTATCAGTTCACTGACATATTGCAATTAATCTATTACAATGTGACACCGAGAGAAGTGAGCTTGTGACACTTAAATCCATTGTATACCTTCAAATTCAAACTCCTAATATGTTCCAAAAAATAAAAAAAAAACTTGATGTTTATGCATTGTTTTAGTGTCACCTTGAAAATTCAAAAGCGAGTTTCAACTTTTGATTTTATTGCAAAACAATGCACCGAGAGAAAAGTGGCTCCGACGTCCCGAGGGAGGAAACTTCCCAAAGCTGAATGACTTATTTACTGTAAATTACTTTAAATGAAATCTGCTGTTGCTGTCAGATTTATTTATAGTTTGCTTTGCAATGCTAGCGTAAATGTTAAATGTAGATTAATCTTTCCATCTTGGTAGTAAAAGACAGGAAAGAAAGGCTTTGTTTTGAACATTTATTGACACTTTAAATCTTGGTGTCTGCCGGAGCATAATCCCACTGGCTGCAAAGAAAATGTACTTTTCCCTTTGAGAGTTTTACTCCAGTGAGTTTTATACACTGAATTTATGGTTTTAGAAAAATAAGCTGACAGCACACTGCCTGCTCTGCCCATTTCACCTTTAACAAGATAGATGCCGGCACTGATATAGTTCCTTGGAGGCAAGATTTCAAACAAATACTCAGTTGTGTGTTTACATGTATAGCCTGTGTGTGTGTGTGTGTGTGTGTTACATGCCCGTATGCACCCATGCTTGCAGGGAATAGCCCTTCTGTGGCAAATGAATGTTATTGTTCCTTATTCAGTAAATGCAGTTATCTTTAAAGGCGTTCATGACCTTTTAGGAGGAACCCACTGGTTTATCTGCGGCTCAGGGGGCATTGATCAGTTGGCAAAAGGAACAAATGACTTGCTGGGACTTGCTGTGTGGTGTCCTTACAAGACAAACACTCTCCTCCTGTTTCCTCAGGCCTACAGTTGGCAGCAAGTTTGCGACGTCCCCCGTGCACCTTGAGAGGGGTCAGTGCCAAGGTCTGATGAGATGAAGCAGCATCGAACTGTTTGCCCAAGGCTTTGTCCAAGAACTCAGCACAATGGACAACATTTTACGCAACATCCTTGTTCGATGTTTTACCTCAAACATATTTGTACATGATGTGTGCACAATAGATAAATCCACATAAATGTTCAGGTCTTTCACATGCTTACTGACCTGACCTCCTCCCGAACACAAAAGTGCAGCACCACCACTGTCGTCGCCACCTGTTGTCCCACTGACATCCAAAAAAAAAATGACAGGGTCAAGATATTATTTACTTCCACACACAAAGCAGAATTATATTAAATAAAAATAAATGCAAGGCCATGATGGGCTCTGAGAAAATAGCATTTGCTCTTTCCCTAAAAGGCAGCAGATTGTTTTAGCAAGGCTTCGCTACTATAAACAATTTTCCAATTTCCATGCTAAATTGCACAGGCCAGACCAAGAAACAAAAAAAAAAAATCACACACATAAACAGTACATCCATACAAATAGGTGTTTGTTTAAGATTATAACCCACTGAGAATGAGGAACAAAATAAATTGCTTTTTTTTTCTTTTGCATTCAGTGGGGCCATGTACTGCTATGGCATGTAGACTGGTCTGAAGCACAACCCCTGAATAACTATTCACAGATCCAGTTTATTCATTAATGAAAACAAAAACAATTTACACTGACTAATTGAGAATTATAAATCACATCTTTTTTCTACAACAACTAAACAAAGATTAGTAGTCAAGACCTAAAAATAAAAGTGGCAATCAGTTTTCAGTTTCATTTTTCTCCTTTAATCGTTAGTTTGTAAATTAATTTCCTAGTAAGCGCATACAAAATCAAATATCCATTGCTGTCATGATCTGACAATTCATTTTTTCCACTCTATTTCCAATTAAAGTGAAAACAGTTAAAATGTTTCAATCAATTAACTCATTATAATTAACTAATCAAAGAGTATAATTATTTCTGCATGGGGCAAACTCCAGTCTCCAGAAAAGACTGCAGGTGAACCAGGGTTTTAACATTTTTAAAGAATCACCTGTACAAGCAGACACATGCACTGGTTTCCCTTTATCTGGATGGGAAAGGGGTCAGCAGTGTGACATTCACAGCACCAGTAGAGGGCATTAGCAAATCAATTGATTGGAGACTGGATGCTGCTGGACACTGACATAAACACACACTTCTAGTGTTTGCAGCAAGGAAATGGTAAATGTGTTCATGTGAGATTTACAATGTTGAGATAGTGTTGAACATCCAGTGTTCCTGTCTGGACTGCATTGCAACACCAACATGTAGAATTTCAGTCCTACAAATGCTTTAATAAATTATGTACAAACATCTTTTTTGTGTTGCAAAGAAAAACAAAACATTTTTTTTAAATATCAATAAATAAACCAGAGGATTTTGGAGAGCCGTAGGAAGTGAATAATGCAATTCCAAGTTGCATCCAGTTGTAAATCCAGTCTATTTTAAATATCTATATGCTGTGCAGTAATATTGGTTGGAGGCTTTGCCATTCACCCAGTGTGCTATTCCTTGTAATTACAAAGCACACATCTTCTGTGGCAGTGCAATCATAACACGAGATGCAGACAAGAAGGCAATGATATCCTGTGGAGTTAAAATGAGTTTACAACAAAGATCCATTAGGCGGGTTGTAAACATGTCCTTCAGTTATGGATTCATTCATATCCACATAACTCTCCCCCCAAACCCTTTTCCTGGCCATTAATGGACTTCTTGACATGCGGTTTAGGCTGCTTAGCCACTCTTTAATCTGCTTGTGCCACCCCAAGTTTATGGGGCAGGGAAAATCAAATAAACAGATGGTAATCTAACTAAATTAGAGCACGGGCGACTCTTCAAAGCCCTAAGTACTGCATTATCTATCACATGTTTGAGTTGTTATATCTGCTTAACGTGTAATCTGCAATAAAGGCGGGGAATAAAATTTAAGGTTGCGTGATAATTATCATTGCACTGCTTTTGCATCATACCTGCCTGTGTTGTATATCAGTGTTTTGATTTCTACAGTTTCTCTACCAGCGTGTTTGTGCATTCATTAAAATTTTTGTATTCGAACGGCTTTAAGTCAGAACGGTGTGAATCTGCCTACGTCTGCGATGCATCCACGTATATGTGTCCGTGTGACAGTCGGAGGATGTTTGCTGTTATTTTTTGCTGGCTTTCAGAGCAAATATCAGTGCGTCCCAGCTGAGAAGGCATTACAGGCTGTTGATTTGAGCAGCTCTCGGGACTCACTACCATAATCTGCGTCTGTTCTTAGGTGTGTTGTACAGGTGGCTGTTCAGGAGAGGAAGGCTGGGGAATTTGGTTAATTAAGCAGGGTAAACAGCAGATAACTGCAAGCCACCCTGGCGGGACCAGAAAAGCATCAGACCCCAGACATCCTCCAAATACCTTGGTTACAAAAATAGTCCGTTTTTTTTATTTATTTATTTTTTCTTTTCCTTGTGCTTTTTTGACATTAATACCATTGACTGAAAATGTATTTACAGATTGCTGCTATTGGGGTTAATGGTTCCTTGGAGATCCATTGTGAGCAAGCAAGCTGTCATCCGTGGCCAGATTCCATTCTTGGAGTGAAGGAGGTGGTTGTTTTGTTAACGATAATGATAATGCATGCCACACAGATGGCACAAATTATTTTGTGCAACAAGAGGGTGGTACTAATTGGGCCAAACACACAAGGAAAAAAAAAAAAAAGATTTGTGTGGGTATATGTCGGCAAGTGTGTGGGTCTGAAATAACAATTAGTTATCACTTTTATGAAGCGAAAAATCATGTCACAATCATTTTTTTAAATTGATTGCTGATATTTTTCAGAACTGAATGACAACAGACCACGCAAAGAGAAAATAAGACAACGTGTTGTGGCTTACAGGCAACAAGGAACCGTGGTCTGAACTGACCACATTTACATATAGGTGAACTTTACTGTGCAGCGTGTGCTACTTAGCTGCTAAGACTGTGAACTGATGTTTGTACTGTACTTTTTCAGTAGTTGTTTGTTTGTTTGGGGCTTGTTCAGAGAGCCAAGCTGCAGAGCAAGATGTTGTTTTTTTTGCTGTTGTTGTTAAGGGAAAAAAAAAAAAAAGTTTACTTCAGCTAGAATGCTAATATTGGTTGCTGCTGTTCAAAGTCGGTGTTGTTGTGCTTTGTAGCTGGCTGGTGTGTAGCTGTTTGTCAATGTGACCATCTGTCATAACAATGCCATTATTTCTTTGTTAAAATACAGTAATAAAACACATAATCTGACTGGCTCTGTGCAAATAACTTATACGTCTAATTTGACTAGAAAAAGCAGTAATGCATTACAGAATGATACACTTTACTTGAGGGGCCATAAAGAAAAGGGGTCGTTAATGGATTGCTGTGTAACCACTCAGTATCAGGTAACACTTTGCTGGAAGGGGTACAGATGGGTGAGTAATTGTCAGACAATCATGACGTAATGAGGGACGTTTTAGGAGCTACTCAGTATGATGTAAAATGAGATCATTGCACTTGGGTGAGGCACAAACAAATGATTAAAATCTAAGTAATGAATAAGTGGCCACCCCCCCTCCAGTGGGTAATTTATACTTAATCAAAACTGTGGGAAGTGGGGTTGCCGGTGGTGTTGCAGTTTCCCATTTTCAGGTACACAATATATATTTTTGTAGCACAATAGTCTGCACTCCCTCTCACTGACCCCATGCAGCACAAAAGACTCAATTCCTCTTTTCAGTGTGATGTGTTGTCCGCACAAGAAAAAAGCTCATTCGGTTCAATTTCACAGATATTTGTGAACTTATCTTGTCCTGATCATTTGTTCATGTAGAATTCCCCTGTTTGTTTTTTTTCTCTAGTGACTCTTATGAACTCTGTAGTCCTTGATTCAGAGTTATTGAGACTCTATTCATTAAAGGTTAATTATCAGGCTGTTCCTTTGAGTTCCTCACCCTGTCTTCAGTGCACCATATTGTAAAGTGTTAACAAATGACCAAGAATTCATGCATTTTCGCAGCTAATTTATTTGATTTGAGATTTCTTTGATGTAACCTACTGACTATTCATTAAAGGCATATATGGAGCTACTTCATATCAACCATGGTGCAGTTTTTTTTAAAATTTCAAGACACAAAACAACCTTCATCTGCATATTATTACTGTATATCAATTAATTGCTTTGCCACTGCACAAGATCTAATCAGGAAATCACCATAATAATATTAAACCAAGCTTTGTGCTATGGCAGTGAAGCAGCACTATTACATACAGTATCTTCAACTGCAATCGACACCGTTTTTCTTTGATTGCATGGATTATTATATCTATACCAAAACTCTGCTGTGTTGTACAGATAGCTTTTTCAAAGTGAAAGATGGCTGGGCACATAAGCTGCATATTAAAACCTTTGCCTGGTGTTCTGGACAAACTTAATGTTCATCATATCAATGTTTTGACTTTGATACATGGCGAGCGTAGATACCAAATTGTAATAAATATGAGTTAAAAACAGCTAAAAAAGATTTCACCCACAATCAGGTGTAAAATAACTTTACCACCTGTCTTCACATCTAAACCTAGAATTACTTTTATAATATGTTTTGCCACCAAATCAGTCACTCAATCACAACACTTACATTTTCCCTCCATTACCCCTTTTCCAATAAATGATCTAATCATCATTTACCCATGCAGTATACATCCACAGCCAATAACTACCTCTCCATCTATTAACACTTAATCATGAAACGGTGGCAGCTGTTGCTTTGACGATGCATCACAGTGGTCAGCGGCTCAGACCAGATGACAGTCGCCATCTTATCAGTTGCTCGGGGTGAAAGCTGACCCCGTCTGCTCTTTCATCCTGTCCTTATCAAGACCACTCTGAATGTGCTCACCAGGCTGTGAAATGAAAATCATTGATGGCCACCCTCTCAGCACCAAAGAACAGCCCTCCATTGCCTTCTGTGGCCCATTCATAGGCATATTGAAAGCCATAAAATATGACAATTCCGCTATATCATCCAGGTTAAACTTCCACATAATTGCATTAAACCAATCATACTTCTTTTTACTTGGTCTGTTCTTTTTCCCCAATGGTGTACATATGGACAGTGATGCATTAGCTCATATCACGGTGGTAATGAGAGGACCTTGGTCTCCTCTGAGGTGACACAGTGACCCAAATTAACAGATATAGGGAGCCAGTGAGGAGTGTGTGTGTGTGTGTGTGTGTGTGTGTGTGTGTGTGTGTGGAGGTGAAGGGAGGCTTTTATAGCTTTGGAAAGACTTTAGAAAGTAAAAGAATGCACTTAAAAAACAGTTAGCGCTACATGCTAAAACAAAAATGGAGAGGCTAAGACTAATGTGCAACACCAGTTCCATTTAAGTTTGACTGTGTTTTGTGCTTGTGGATGTGCACGGTGGATCTACAGAGATCACAGTTTTGTTTTTTCTGGCACAGCAAAGAAAGTGGCAGACTTCCAGTGCAATGTGGCCAGGGTTGATAACTGTAACCCAGCCCAGGTTACGCTCTGACCGCACGGTCAGGCTGCGAGATTTGGTGGGGATTACCAGTGAGGAAGTACTGCCGTGGGGACGGAGGAAGGAGAGCAGGAAAAGGCCCTGTAAAACATGCAGCAGGAGTTTCATATAGATTAGACATACATGACCACTGTCGCCACTGCCAAAGCATTTATGGACATTTTGAAAGAGGATTAGAAAGTGAATCCCTTTGCTCAGTTTCTGGTGAAGGATTTCTCAGGGAAATTACTTTTGATTCATTTTCTGCTGCACATTACAATGTTGTTCTGGGGACATGAAACTTGTAAACAGGCTTATAAATGGCTTAGACTGTGGTAGTGTTTATTCCTTGGTGTTTAATTCTAGATATAGAGGATTTTACAGATGTGATAACATGTAATTATCTGCCTGACACTTGCTGTGTAGAATTAATATATATATATATGTTTTTAAAAAAATGTGTCATACATGGTCTGAGCTGCATTAATAACTGATGATACCAACTGTACTTCAGCATTAAGGTGTGAAGGCGTGAACATGTGCGGATGTAAGACAGAAAAACATAAAGTAAACATCAGATCACCTCACCGTTACCTGTTCTCTACACCTTAACAATTAAGTAACTACATTTAATTTGTTCACACACCTTTCATTTCCTTTCACACAGCTGTGATTTAAAAAGTCACAACAATTCCTTGTTTGTCACATTTACCCAAATTTGTTATGGCACTATTGTTTTTTTTTTTACAATCATGAGATTTTAACATGAAGGTTTGTTTCCCTTGAGAAGATGTTTCCCTTGCATCTAATCTAAAACAGCCAGATGCTTATGGAACAATATATTTGCACAACTATGTACACAGTAGGGATCAGGGGATCACAGTCCTCTCCAGTTTAACAGCTGGTGATTTTTTGATGAGTTTAAGGTTGATTTCACATTACCATAAAAAACAGTTACGCAACAATATTATACTTTAACTTGTATACAACTGTTTATAAGTAAATAACATTTAAATTTAAATTCATTCAAAGAGGTTAACCTTCCTCCCACAAGCCACCTCGCAGTCTATAGTTTGATCTCACTTTGGGATTTGTTTTCACATGTCAGTGAGGAACTAGAAAAAGTTGGTGCCTACAGTTTGTGACAAGACTAAACGATCATGGTGAGACAGGAAATAACTCAAATAAAGTCAAGTCTGCACACATTGACCAAAGTGCTGTCTGGTTAAAATAGTAAGACAATAGTACAACAATGAAGGAGTACACATAAGATAAGTAAAAATAAATAAAATATGAAAATAGCAAAGTAGGGGCAAATGTTTTCTACTCAGTCTGGTTTAAAAGCTAAAGATTAACAATGTGTTTTTAAATATGTTTTATAAATGTTCAGTGTTGTGGAGGGACAAGCTGCTCCACAGATGGGGGCTGTGACAATAAAGTCCAGATCACCTCTGGGTTTTTGTCTGGACCTCGGGACGACCAGGAGCATCTGGTCAGCTCACCTCAGTGATTGTACTTCAAAACAAATAATAAAATCTGTTTAAAAAAATCAACTCTAAAACTCCCTGGCAGCCGATACTGGTGAGATATGGCCGTGCCTGCGGGTGCCAGTAAGGAGCCAAGCTGCGCCATCTTGGACCTGCTGGAGGCGTGACACCAGAGACTGATTGATGCCAGCGTACAGACTGTTACAACAGCCGCTAAAGGTAGACACATGATCAAACACCATGATCAGCACCAGTGTTTATTTACCATGTCCTACTAGTTATCATCATTGCTTCTTCACCATAGATGCCTTAACCGTAACCACAGAGGGGACATAACAAAATAAAATAATAAATAAATAAAAAATCCTCTTATAATTCTGATTGCAGAAATTGTTTCCCATGTGTGACCTGGACATCAGTCTTCCCTCATTGTTGTAAACCAAGGTCACATTGCTTCCTGCACAGCCGAGCTAAAGCACAGTTGCTCATAACTGCAGATGAAATTCTCAGGAGACTGTGTTAATCCAATGAACTGTTTTAGAAATCTATATTAAATTTATAAGGGCAGCAATGTCACAACATATCATAAATATTCTGCTCATTTTACCATGAGAGGCATTACTATTTTATTTTTAATTATTTTGCTTGACAATCTGGAACATCACACTAAGGGGCTGAGGTCTCTAACCACGCAGAAAAAGGGTAAAATAGCAGGAGGAGACTATGCGTTCACACTACTGCACTCACTGTTTTCATTGAAATTAGGCCGTGAAATTACAACACAGCTTTATTACGGAAGTAACATCAGATTTTGTGTTATTTGACAGAAACAACACAACAAGTTAGCGAGACCAAAACAAATTACCAGCAAAACCAATTACCCGAGCTTTGCTTATTTATTTTAATATTTGATTGTTTACTTATTATTGTGCCTTGTATTCTCATGCCACACAGTTGCATACTTTGTCTTTGCTTCATTATGGATTCCATTGACAATATGAAAAAACATCATTAGGGTACATGCAAATGTGGAGACAGGAGCCGCCTGTGTTTCCCCGATGCCTAACAAGATAGGTCAGCTCTGAATATTTATGCTCCCTTAAAAAAAAAAAAAAGTGGAGTGCATCATATTTTGAACATGTGTGTATCCTGGACCATACATTTTTTGTGTAACCTTTCAAGGCGGTAGCAACACTTAGAGACACAACACGTAATACAAACACAGCGTGTGCTGACACCTCCTACAGACGAGTGTTCATTATGCACATACACAAACCATCAATGACGAAATGCAAGAGGGATGCAAAGGCAACATGGGCCATGGGTCCCCACTGTAATCTCACTCAGAATGGCAGCAGTGACAGAATGAGTTTTCTCCCCATTGAATAGCGAGACGGCTCTTTGTGTCTTTTTGATTTTCTCTCTTCTCAGATGATGTGTGGGGAAGGAAGGATCCCCTTTGTGTCAAGCCACAAGACTTAAAAGCAAAGTTGGATCTGGATGCATTTGGGTTGTGTGTGTGTGTGTGTGTGTGTGTGTGTGTGTGTGTCTGAGACAGAGTGAGAAAAAGAGGGATGAGTACACAATGCACAAACTGCCTGGATCCATGTCTTTCTATGATACTCCGCACAAACAATGTTTCTTGAGAAAAATAGCGTCACTGCAGCGAAGTTTGTTGACAGTTTGTAGAAAATATCGAAGACTGAACAAGAAAATTACAAGATTATTTTTCCCCTCTTACTGAGTTTGTTCTGCACTGCGCGTCCCTTTTGCCCGTACATAAACAACAACTGCTGCTTTCAAGCTTTCAAAAGGCTGCTGAATGCACAAGTTATTATTTAGCTCCATGAAATTGGGGGAGTGGAAGCGAGTAAAATCATTATATCTCAAAGGGCAAAATTTTTGCCCTCATTTAATTTCATTGTTTAATCTCTTCAGGGACAGATGCAAGATTAAGAGGAGAGGAAGATAAAAGGATTGCGTTTCAAACCACTGCTCATTTACCTACAGAAGCATCCCACTTAAATAGAGTACACCTCTAATTAAGTGCTCACCCTTACTTTCTTCTCATTGAGCTCGACTTTCTGTGATGAGCAGGAAAATGACCAATTTGGCCTTGAATCTCCAAAAGAGCTGTTAAAAAAGCACGTTTTTAATGACCCTGTATATTGTACATACCTGTTAAGTAGTGTCACAAGGATGTTGTACTTGTGTGTGTGTAGGAGGAGTGATATTATTGGAGTGCAAGTGAATCAGTCGACGTATTACTTTTAAAATAAATCATGGAAAAACTGTTCATTTTTTTCCACTTGGTATCAAATAAATAAAATTGTACAAACGTTGCTCTGTTTCAGCCATTTGACTACAGACTACTATCACGTAGCTAAATGCTAGCATGCTAATGTCAGAGTTGTTCCATATCCCTAATGATAAATATTCAGTCCTTTCAGCAACTGAGCTGCTAAAATGAACTATTAAAAAAAGAAAAACTTGCAATGAAGACACAAATATGTCAGGAAAACATCCGTAGAGCAGGTGAGGCGAGACAAACCAGGACAGATCCGACAAGACTGTGACAGGAAGTAAAACTTATCCATACACACAGGACTAACAAAATAATACAGGAAATGATGTGACAAAGAAATCAGAACCAAGAAACAAACTAAACATTACTGACAGGACATGACACTTGAAAAGACACAGACAAAGATGGAGACAACCACTGAAACTAGAAAACAAGAAACAAGAGTGAATACAGAAAAACTTAATACAAGAAACCATGACAATAATCAAAACAAACTAAAAATGCACAGAATCATGAGAAAATGTAATCCAGCCCCAGTCATGATGACACATCATCTTTACCCCTTTCCCACCAAACAAGAACGGGTGCTAGGTCCGTGCTGGTGCTAGTCTTGGTGGTTAGTTGGTTCAGATCCTGTTTCTCCTAGGAACCAGTTTGCTTTTCCACTGGCAAGGAGCCAAGTTGGGGCCGATTTACTGTAAAACGTCAGTACGTCACTGCATAGGTAGCTGGTTCACAACAACCGGCTGCTAGCAAGCTAGCCGCTGTTAACAAATTACTGTTACCCTGTTACTATCAGTCCATGAAAATTGTATTTTTTTCAGTAGATATTCTAGTTACATCATGATTGAGTTAACAAAGCAGTGTTGCGTCGCTACGTGTGGTATTTATTCAGTTTTGGGAAATCACAATGTCCTCCTGGTTGCATATGACGGCGAAGTGCACCCTCGCTGTAATAATGTTTAAATGGAGGAATTGATCGTGTGCATACAAGTGCTGTTCCTGGTTTTACAAGTCTACACTGAGATCCAGAGCCAAAACCGTATCTTCATTACTCTTCTACTATCGCTAGTTGTGTTTCCGCTGTCGCTCCTCCAGCCCCTGGTGTAGTCGCTGCTTAGTCGGTCCTGAGCTCTGGCCCAGCAAGAAAGTGGGGCCTGACTTAGCCCCAGTTTTAGCGTCTGGAGCCAGTTCTTGTGACGGTGGAAACACAACAAACTGGGGCTAAGTCAGGAACTGGCCCCGAACTAGCACTGGAACCCGTTCGGTGGAAAAGGGGTACTTGACTTTGTGTCTTATAATATTTTTTAGGAATTAAGACATATTCAGTGTTTTAGGACATTTGCAAACACTAATACTAATGTATATTTTTACATATAGAAAATATATGAAATTCATTACGTATCATGGCAATGCTATGGGTTGCTGCAGGATAAAGAAAGTGCAAGGTGGCAATGTGATGCAGGTGTGAGCTGGAAAAATAGAAACCCATTCATTTTTAGTCTTCAAAAGAAAAACAAAAACATATGGGGTCGGCATTCCCAGTCCAAACTGTTAAGTCAGAGCTCAGGAACAGAACTGTGAGGACAGTATGTTTCTTTTTTAATTAAATAAATACACTGTTATGTTTTTGTTTGTTGGAGTTATTACTCGAAGTGGTGTACCTTGAACATCTACTTGTCTACACAAAGAGTTTAGCTTGTAATCAGTACAAAGCTGGTTGTCTAAATCGCAGCTCTGTTGGATGAAAATAATATAATTAACTATTTGAAATATGTTTTAGCACTCAGACATTGTTTTGCTATTTACACATTATTTTTTGAATTATATGTGTATTTCTCATCATTTCCCTTTATGTTTTATCAGGTTTGTTTAACTCCAAACACAAAAAGGAGGCAGTATAATTTTGTGTTGTCAAGAGACATCAGCAGCAGCATGTTTCATTGTGGACATTCTTAATCTGGCCGTCACAACTGTTTATTATTTGTTCTGACATTGCATAATTGAAACTGCGTAAGTAGGACGTGTTTGAAAGTCATGATATTAGAAAATGCTTTGGCGAAATAGCGTCTTTCAAGGACGACTTATTTTCCCACAGATCTAACGCATGAAAACACTTTTATGCAAACAAAAGGCTGGAATGACGTTTTTCAAAAAGTCTGCAAACATGATAAACATGCAGAAATAATTGGTATGCGTGTTTAAATGGATGGATGGAGATTATACAACTTATAAAAATGATACATTCCTATTACTTTAGCTACTAAACACTTATTAAACTTATAGCTGTTGCTTTGGAGGTTTGGATGAAGTGTGAGACACAGGAGCAACTCGAACGCTAGCAAACAGGCTAGCTGACAATACGTTTTTTCCCATTGCTAACTAACTTCCCGTTACCCACAATGCATTGCAAACGTCAACTAAGCCTTCAAAATAAAATACAGGTAAACAAATCCTATAATAGTTTTTAGCTTGTAAATTTAAACGAAATTGCAACCAATGAATTACAACATATTCATCACAAAATGATTGTGAACCTTTTTATCCAACACATTTTACCGAGGGCAGAACACACACCACACACGTAAGAAAATGTTATAACCTCGGTAACCTGAAAACTTTTGAATAGCAGTCACTCAGGTCCAATAAAGAAGTCCCAAGCACACTTAGTGGGATGCATTAACCTCAAAAACACAGCAGTGAATCTGAGAAGTTGCTAAATTTGCCAAGTTTCATGTAAATGAACTCCCAGGGGAATTTCTCTTGAGTGTGCATGCAGAACAGAGGATGATTATATTTAACAATGGAAAAAGTTCCTCTGTGTAAGTCAGTCGTCACATTCTCTGTGCGCTCCCTGTCTCCTATTGTTCTATTCTGCCGCATTTGTTTTATACCTGTTATTGCCTGTCATCCACTCCATCACTGAACCGGGACTTCAGATGCCTGCAAGTCACTGTTTGTTCCTTCTTAGAGCTAAAGAACTAAGAGGAAAGAGAGTTGTAGGAGTGCAATGGAGGTAATTGATACCGAGCTTTGCATGCCAGTGAGTGTGGCTTTCAGGACATTACGGATGAAAATGTGAGTCTTTGTACACATTAACAAATAGGCAACCAAAATAGAAGCACAACAGCGCTGCTGCTCTTAAAGAAGACTTGTTTGTGTCTAGCAACTTGGGATGTGAAGATGTATGGTTGTGTCTTTGCAAACATAAGGAGGAACAGGAGGTGCACGTATTATTATTAAGTGGAGTTTTCTTTCTCAGCAGAATGTGTTTTTTTTTTTTTTTTTTCTTACTAAAATACTGAAGAGTTCCCAGTACAAAGCCTGACATCTTTTCTCATGTCAGTCAAACCCAGGCACCACTTCCACTGAACCACAACTTGCTTTTTTATTTCACATAAAACAAAAAAAAAAAATGCCATCATTTCCAGTATTACCATTTTAACCTGGAGCAAGTTAACAGGAATCAGTGGGTGGGGATTTTCTTCGACAGGCTCACATTAGTTGTTCGAATGATCAAACCTGTGACCTTTCTTTGACCTTTCCTCTCTCTATGGCAAATTGTTTTCTGTGCATATTTATAATATAATCAATTCTCCTCAGTAATAAGTCGGAATTACAATTAGAAATTGAGCAATTACATTACTGGTAATTCTAGTCACTTTAGTCACTTTAGCTAACATTAGCCACAGGTAATCCTACCTTCAGGATGTATTAGATTATCTCCTCAGAGTTGAGGGATGCATGAACAGCACAGTTGAGGAAAGCTTTGTGCCTTCTCCAGGCTGAGCTGGCTGCTGTTGGACTGGAGGACTTGACAGTGTTGTTGTAGAGGCACCTGCCAGAACTCAGGTGGAAAATAAAAGTAAAGTAACTTGCCTTATGAGTAATTGGTAAAATAATGTAATTATTTGTTCAATAAGTATCATCTATTACCATTATCCACCATCTACTATGCACTATTTTTTAGACTTTTCTTTCAGTAAGTATTTTTTCATAATATTTTTTTACAGTACCGTATTTTCCGCATTATAAGGTGCACCTAAAAGCCTTTAACGTTCTCAAAAACTGACAGTGTGCCTTATAATCAGATGTGCCTTATATATGGATCAATATTGGTTAATTATGGCTGCCATAGTCAGGGGGTGTGTATTGTGATTGCACTAACATTTGATTTCCCGTAGCGATATCAGACTGTTTCTTTTATGTGTTTACTGAATCAGGGAAAAGTTCCCTCCACGTTTGTGATGCACTAACTAGGTGATAAAAAGTTGCACTACCTGTTGTACCTTGCTGTTGGTAAAAGATAATACTATGTCACTGACGTTACTTCGGGGAAAAAAATAAAACAGCTGTTCATGTAGCTTTGAACTGTGACAAATGGAGTTGGAAATACATTGTTTTCAACGAAGGTGGCGCAAATACCGGTAAGAGCTACTGGTATGTACGGTACCGTATTGTGAATGTACTAGCTTGTTTTGGAGTGAACGGAGTTGTCAGAACGTTGGTTTGTTTTCTATTAATAAAGT
>OOFC01016553.1:0-24594 GCA_900323345.1 Pseudochromis fuscus
AGAGCTGCTGGAGCTGGGAGACAGCCTTATGAAACTGGGGAACATAACCACTCCTTACGACCTGGACACACACACACAGGAGCAGCTCTGCTCACACCACACATACAACCACAGCACACTTGCTGCTCCTTACACCACTGAACCTGCTTACAGCGACTGCAGCCATAGACAAGACCACAATGCACTGACTACCCCCTATGTGCTTGATCATATCACCATTACAGATCCGCGTTATGACGGCAAAGAGCAGAGTTACTGCCACTCCAGTGCTTATTTAGCGGAGGCTGAACACTCTGCCTCCTGCGCGCTTGAACACACTCAAAACCCCGCCCACCCTGGTTCATATAACCGGGAACATGCAGCTATGTATGTCAGCACCACGAACCCAGACAGCTCCTACAACCCCTGCCCAGAACACAGTAGCTCATACACCACAGAGCGTCCTGCCACTTACGCTCTCGAGCGCCCCCCTCAGTCCGATCCCCAGCCCCCTGCCCAGTTGTGCCTCCCATCTCCAGAGCTCGAGCCGGAGCTGCTGCTTTCGCCAGTGATTCCCCCGGGGGGCCCTTTTACCCCCAGTGACCCTCAGAGTCTGGAAGCTTTGGACCCCACAGCCAGTGCTCAGCTGCTGGACAACATCATGGCCTGGTTTAACAACAACATTAACCCCCAGAACAACCCCCAGAGCCTGGCTCTCATCCCCTCCCCGCCCACCACAGAAAGCGACTCCTCCCCTGACACACACACTGAGACTGAGTCTGAGAGCCAGACCTCCAGGGGTGTGACCCCGGCGCTGATCTGGCAGCCCCTGGAGGGCGAGCCAGATGTGGACAGAGGGTTGGAAGGTTCCCCACCAGGTGCCGTTGGTGTGGAGGCCCCGAAGGCGTCGAGGCCCAGCACTCTGGAGCTGGACCACAGAGACACTGGAGAGGTGGGTGTGGACGCAGGGTGTGTGGCTGACCTGTCGCTGGACGAAGCGCACACATACCCGTGCTCACACTCCCAATGTGGAAACAGCCCTGCACACACTGCCCCGGCCACAGAGACAGACTTAGACCTCGTCCTTCAGTTAGAGGGGGACCAGTCACTGGAGGAGTGGGAGGAGCAAGAACATCTGGTGTGACAGCAACAGAACAATGCAGAGAGAGAAGGTTAAGCCAAGTACAGCAAGAGACGGAAGCTCACGAGCGATGGAAGTGAAGAGGACAGAACGATGAGGATGTGTCTTTAGGGGTGTTTACTGTATGTATTATACTGTATCTAGAGAGGACATAAAGCCCTGCGGACTTTGTCCAGTAAAGATGATGTCATACGCAGTTTGATTATTTTTAAGTGCTTTTTGTCTCTAAAACAGACAAATTATTCTTTAAAACAAATGAGTGTTTAAAACAGAGTACATCAATGGAAAGCTACTGATATCATAACACATAAAATGCTACATGTTTTTGTTTCCTTATTTTATTTATTTCCCTGCCTCCTATGTTTGTCTCCTCAGTTTATTCAGGGTGAAGTTTTGGTGCTGATTGTGCTGAAATCCAAACTTGCCTCATATAACGACACTTGATTAACACACTGATCCAACCACAAGCCTGTTCATCGCTCCAAGAGCCAAATCTGATGATAACTGTAACCTTGGAGCCTGTTTAGCGTGCTGTACAATCAGGGGGCCTGATTCTGATTTTTGGACCTTCATGCACACTGTGCCTGTTCTGTTAGTGCCAACACACTTTCCTTTTGGTGGGCTACAAAGAAAAGACGACGCACCTGCCTGCGGTGGAAACACCACACCGATGCAGCTGTGTGCCGCATGAATCCTTTAAAGACAAAGAGCTTGTCTGGTCCCTCTGCACAGGAGGTCAGAGGTCAGTCCAGCTACAGAGCAGCGCCCTTAAACTTAATGGAGATTCAGTGTCTTGATCAAAGACGTTCAGTATAATGGGCACTTGTTTTCTGGAGGGATTGAAGCGTCTGTTTTTGCTGCTCACTGCGCCGCCCTGCTACGCATTTCAAATGTTTCTGAGCTTTCATCCATCATCCACAGTACAGTGTTTTACTTTGGCTCAGTGTTTGTTTCTGTGTGCACAACTCTTAACACAAAGTGCTCTGCTCCTCTAAATCTCACCTAAATGGAAAGAGTGATTAAATGAGGTGATACATCAAACAGTCAGTTTATTAGAAGGTGTTCATCTCTGAATTTTAATCTTTGTTGCTGTTTGAAATAGTACTGTCCAACAGTCACTGAAATCATCAAGACAAACTGTGTAATAGTCTTTTCCAAGTTTTCAGAGACTGTACAAATAGTCGAGAAAAAAAAGAGCAATTCTAGCTCAAAACTGTATTTGAAATGCTTTATTTTTTTAATAGCAAAATAACAATCTTTATTTTTCCTTGTGATTCACACAAAGTTATTGAATAAAATGACTAAGTTTTATATTTAAACAGATGAAATTAGTTGAATTAACAATAAGATAAAAAATAAAATATCCTGAATCACTCACTGTAAATATAGGTAATATGTGCTGAAGTCTGACTTTTTTTCCTGTTTTCATTCAAGTCGGATTTGTTACCTCGAACTTAAAAGCTGCTGTAATAGTTTGAAGAATGAAATATTAAATTATGTCGCAGCTTATATGACTGTAACACACACTGAATACGCTGCAGTACACCTTCAAACACATGTTGCACTGATTGACTCACACACACAGTAATGAGCCGTAAAAGCTCTGCTAGCAAGAGGTTTCTGAACTCTGATGACTGAACATGTGACTCAATGTTTTCCATTTTATATATACATAAATATTTATATATAGTAACTCTTTGCTTTAAGGGTTTTGCACATTGAATCAGAGCCAAAGCAATTAAAAAAAATACAAAATACTGAAATCAGAACAACTTTGTTTCCATCATATCTATTCCACTACTGATCGCTCGTACAGTGTGCTGTTATCGATGGGACATGGGTTTGGGTTTTACTGTAATTTATCCATTTTATTCCTTTTATTCCTTCTTCTTATAGAGATGATGACATTTCTTCCAGTTGAGACCAGTTGTTGGGTCTGTGTGCCTTTTTTGTTTTGATCGTATTTGTTTATTTGTTGGTATTTATTAGTGTCATTACTTTGTAAACATGCTAAGAGAAAGTTGCTGATGAACGATAATGGAGAACATGCCGCACTGATACACGGAGATCCATCTGGTTTATATTACTTGACCTGGGGTTGAGGTCGAGCGGCTATACTTGCGTTTCGACCTCTTTTCCTGAATCAGAAATCAACTTTCTGAATGAATCCATTCCTTTTTCCACTATAATTAACAACCACTTCATCTGAATGTTGTTCAAACCCAGCTGACCTTTTATTTCAAACAGCCCTAAAAATGTGACTCCTGGGTTGTCAGCTCCTATCTTAAAACTTTATCGCCCAAATACGATGTTTACAAAGGAATTAAACACTGCCTGCTGTGATGAGAAGTATCTGGTGCTTTGGGGACTGAAATGATAATGGAACAGATTCAGTTGGAGTATCTCCTTCTATTAGAAAAGTATCACTTAGAGTGGATAGTTTGAGTTTGAAGCTTTTTTGAAAGTGTGAGATCTGAAGTGACACACCCTAAAATGACACCTTTTCTTCTGCGTGTTGAACATTAAACTGTGAAGGTGCTGAACAGGTTGTAGGTGCTGGCTCTTAACATTTCACCTCCTGAGATGTGAGGGCAGCTGCTGTCGCCCGTCACATTTCAGACTTTGTTCCCCGAGGAATGAGGGACTGAATCTGGGGTCTTTATTTTGCACAAGCATGCTGTTGATGTGTTGCACTAATCCAGTGCTGTTGGTTGGAGGAATGGTGGTTTTTATTTTTTTCTTATTTTTTAAAATTAGAATTGGATTGGTGGTATCAAATGAATGGTCTTGTGCCATTTTGTACCCCACACAATGTTTCTAATTTAATGCTCCCTCAGCCAACAACTTCAGAATTGAAAAGAATGAAATTGCACTCACATAGATTATTATACTTGATACATTCCCAGCTGGTCAAAAGAAAGGTTTAA
Organism: Pseudochromis fuscus; assembly: GCA_900323345.1. NCBI lineage: Eukaryota > Metazoa > Chordata > Actinopteri > Pseudochromidae > Pseudochromis > Pseudochromis fuscus. The sequence continues at coordinate 4,048 of OOFC01016553.1, forward strand.
TGTGTGGCCAAAATCTATTAATGAAAGTGTCAGTGCAAAGTTTACTCTCAATAAAAAAAGAACTGAAAGTGTGTTGTTATGAGAAGTCTTATGATTCATCAACTTCCCCTCAGCAAAAACAAAAACAGTAAAATCTACTTTTCACGGTTTTGGTTTATTTTCTTGATCATTCTCAAGTGTGGATGATCACATACTGCACAGAGATGACTGACAATGATTCACTGCTATGGCTCTTATTCCTCTTATAAAAGCAGATTAACCATCAACTTTTGTTCTGAGGGCATCACTACAATCCTAAAGATATGCGTGAAAACAAAAAACTTTGTTATGAACTATTATAATATAATAGTCTAATAATACTTATAGATTTTTTTCTATATGAAAAATACACCTCTATTTTTCTGGAGGCAATTCTAAAATGCATTTTTTATATTTTTTTTATTTTTATTACTTATTTACGGATTTATAGATGTTGTCGTTTTTAATTTTTTTTCATTATGTGTTCAGCAGAGTTTAATAAAGTTAAATCGTCAGAAAGGGATTTTATGTAGCGGCAAACCACTTTGTCATCCCACCGCTAGGGAGCGGTGTTGCGACGTGTAACTCTTCGGCTTTGTTGTCGCTCGTTTTATGACGTCAAATCATCGCGACCAAAAACGTATCCCTTACAACAGCGGCCTGTGTTTTCACTTGAGCGCTGTAATTTTTCTCTTCGGTGGAGGATTTGTCTGTACAATCCGTCACCATCATGAAACTAGTCAGGTGAGTGGCACCGGCCAGTTACCCTTAACACCGTGTGTGAACGTGATCTGGTGAAATGGAGGTGATGCGGCTGGATGGAATTAGATGTAAACCGGAGAGGCGGTGATGAGGCGGGAAGCGCTGTGCTGAATGAATGGAGGCTGTCCGGTGGTACAATGACCGGGCTTCTCTGTGTGTGATAAAACCCCAGCACGTGCACGCGCCACTACAGCATTCATTACATCTAATATTAAATGTGTTGCTGCATTTTAAAAACAAGATTAAATGCATGTATTTCAGCTACATGGACGTTTGTTGACTCGTAGGCCCCCGGGTCGCTCTCTACCTTTTCTCCACGAACAAACTTTATTAACTTACAAGAGCAGTTACCAGAGTTATGTATTATATTCGTGCATTTATTACTATTATGTCAAACAAAGTAAAAGTCTTTGAACACTTTAACTTGCTTCCACGGAGTGCTTTTGTTTTGGTGCTAGAAGCTAGTACTGTTACTAGCTAACATTGGCTAACGAGCTAGTTCCAATGGAGGCGTAAATGTGAGAGGCTGAACTCTAGTGATAAATATGCTCACATTGTACTCTTCTACTACTACCCGCAGGTTTTTGATGAAGCTCAGCCATGAGACGGTTACCATTGAACTGAAAAATGGCACCCAGGTCCATGGCACCATCACAGGTAAGATCCAGCTGGTGTAGAGGAAAAAGTGTTGACTTCTGTGGGAGTTCAGACATCCTGAGTCCAGATGTAGTTACAGTTACATTGCTGTGTATTTTATATTTAATTCACTTTTGTACAACACAATGAAGCTTAATGTTCAGTGTTGATTTTTTTTTTCAACTTCTCTTGACTTAAATTGGTGTTTCTGGGCCAATATTGGGAAAAGATTAGGACCCTCCTGCTTTCTTTGTCACATACATGTTTTACTGAGACGATTGCAGTAAACAACACAGTAATTGTAGAGTTGTCAGACAAACTGAAACACAAATGTTGATGATCCCTGGCTCGCATCACCCATCTCAAGGTTTTAGTTGTCCTCGCGAGGGTGCAAAGCTGGGGAGTGCTTGAATGTGTATGTAGGACAGAGCAGGCCGTGCCAATTATTTTCAAATTGAGCGCTCTCCAGTGGGCTGATTGCTCTCTGGTCTCATGATGAGTTACTGTGTCTTTCATCAGGTTTATTCCATCCCTCTTTTGTTTACTTTGTAGGTGTTGATGTGAGTATGAACACTCACCTGAAGGCAGTGAAAATGACCCTGAAAAACAGGGAACCCACTCAGCTGGAGTCGCTGAGTATCCGTGGCAACAACATTCGCTACTTCATCCTGCCCGACAGCCTCCCCCTGGACACCTTGCTGGTCGACATTGAGCCAAAGATCAAGTCCAAGAAGAGAGAAGCAGGTGAGGGATTTATGGTGTTGCTCTTGTTGTGTTGTCTCATGAATGGAGCTTTGAGAAGTATTTCAAACTGTGAACAATATTATAATGTGAGGAGACTCCCTACACGTAGTAAAGCTGAACAGGATTTAGAAAGTTTGTATGTTTTAAGGAGGGGAAATATGATGTAAGCTCACTATCAGCAGTGTGAGGATAAGTTATCATTTATTTTACTACACTGATGAATCATCTCCTCCTTGTTATATGTTCTGTCCCGATTTCAATGTGATGCTGTGTGGTGCTGACAGCAGCTTTGTTAGTGAGGCTTTTCTTTCAGTGGGACAGTTTATTTCTTCAGTATGAAAATCAATTTCTAAATGTATCTAAAGTTTGTGGAGAACCTTTTCAGAAGAACTATGTCACAACCTTGATTTAGTCATTTCTTTCAGTAAAGCTCTTGACTTCTTCCTCAAAATATTTGTTTTTAACACCATTCTGGGGTCAGATTATCATAAATGAGTCAAAGAGTGTGATAATGTAAGAAGTGTTGTTTTTAATTCATGTGTTGTCATGGCAACATAATGGTGCTGCATCTGGGTTACAATATCTAATAATTAATTTCAAAACACATTATGATTGACAACATTTAGAAATAATTTCATCCATAAGTTCTGTACTGTACTATTCTGAATAATAAACATTAGCTACACAAGTGGTGAAACAGCAAAAACATCCATATTGATTTGTGTATGAGACTCTTGCTTTCATTGCGGTTTCCCTCCTTTAACTATTGTACAATTTGTTTACTCTTCTCACCTTGTATTGTGAAATGTGTGTAAAGTGCAGTGTCGAGAACATAGTGCATCATCCTGGTGTATCATCTAATGTTGCGCAACCCTGAAAACAACATGCAGTGCTACTCCTAAAATAGTGTTTTTACATTTCCTGGTGTCCCTGCGTATACTTACACAAGGTAATCCATAGTTAGTCTTTAAGTCACAGATTAACTTTCAGTCCATCAGCTGATTGTTGGCAAAGATTAATTTTAGTGTTTAACTAGACTTGAGGGATATTTCCACTGTTTGAAGGTCTGCACCTGTGGTGCCTATTTCTGATAAATGTACTGACGGTTCATCTGTCTTCTGTCAGTGGCTGGACGTGGGCGAGGCAGAGGACGAGGGCGTGGCAGAGGAAGGGGACGAGGACGAGGTGGTCCAAGGAGATGATCACAAGGCCATACGGCTGTTTCCCACCACCCCACTGTTTGTACAGGATTTGTTCTTTTCTTTGTCTCAGAGGAAACGATTTGTGAATTTCATCTTGCTTTTTTTTGTTCTTCCTTATTTTGTACATTAAAATGCTCCTTTTTCAGAGGGGAAAGTTGACTCTGTGCATTATTTCAGCACTGATGATTTCAGTTTTGAATAAAGTCTTTTTACATGGAAATTTCTTCCTAAGTTTCCATAAGAAATTCTGCATGATTTCTGAAATGATTGTGTCATTTAAAGAAAATTTGAAGGACGATGAATTTGAGCTATGTTCACTACTACAAAACGGAGTATATAGTGTTGTTTGAAATTACTTCTGTGGAGTGGGATACATTAATTGCATTTCAGTGTGACTACAGTCTTGTGGGTTTGATCATCTTTCATACTGAACATTATGGGTCATCAGCAACCTTGTAGATATAAACAAACATTTGGGGAAAAGTGAATGCAACTTTAGTTTGGTTTTGTTTTTGTAATGAAAATTAGAGAGTTGAGGTTGATGGTAAAGATAATGCTTAAGTGTACAGCTGGTGCTAGTTCCTGGCAATCCCATTAACCAGTCATCGTGGATTGTACTGCTGAATCAGTCCCTAAAGCAGGGGTCCCCAATCCTGGTCCTATGCACCACTGGCTGCCATTTTGGAATGCTCTGCGTCATAATAAGATTTAATTAGAAGTTAACAGAAGGCGTTAATGTCTCACCTTAAATTGGTTGTTGACTCATCTGTGTAGGAGTTTTGGCTGTCTTGTTTTTAGAAAGAGCATTTTCCCCTCTTGTGTGTATTAATGGGTTACACATGATGCTCTTATATCAGTAATCGTTACTGTTTGTACTTTATACATGTACTGTAGCCGCATTAGCAAAAAAAAGTGTTAGCCCGTGCAAATTAATACAACATTCATGAACTTTTCTGTATATCTCAAGGTCTCCATCGACTATTATACGTATTTCTCTGAAACGTAATATTGAAACTATATTTACTCTTTAAAAAAAGTCAAATATGTACACTTTGACGTCGTTGACGTCTTACCCGGATATGTGTTGAAATTCTCGCGCTAATGGACATAAATTCAATGTAAAACAAAATTTAGAAAATAAAATATGAAGTCGTAAACTACTCATCTTTGTCGCTGAACGGGATATCAAATAATTTACGTATTACATTACATTATAACTAAATCTCCAGTGACGTTGGCACAGACTGATCTCACAGAATGTCACCCACACACCGACAGGTCCGTGAACGCATCCAGTACAGGTGCCGATTGGAGCCATTGAAGGAGGAATATCAAACATGTCAGGCGCTGCCATCGGTCGCTTCATGTATTTTGCATTTGGGAGCAACTTGCTGAAGGAAAGACTGCAGCTGGCTAACCCCTCGGCTACATTTTGCACTACAGGCCGCCTGAAGGTTTGTGCACTGTAGTTTTTTTTGTACTTCCCCTCTTAATAACAATCAGAGCCGTTTAGCGCAATAACCATAGATCCCGATAGAAACAAATGGACACTCACACAGTGATCAGTTATAAGTTAGATTTAGGTGTAATATTCTGAATCATATTAAATGTTGTCTATAAAACAGCTGCGACATATGCATGATTATTACTAATTTCGCTCTTTTGCTACTAGCATAAATGCTCACGAGTTGACAGTGACCGTACACGACGCCAAGTGAACACAGTATCATGTAACAGATGACTGAACAAACTGTATAGCATGTTGTTTTATCTGTAGATATATATGTATATATTTTTTAAAGAATGAATATTTACTATAATCGTTATGTTTTATTTGGTGTGTACCCGTCTGTCTTCTCAAATGATACGAAACTGCTGTTTATAAAGTCAGTGGACAGCAACCGGGTCATGGCACCTCTTGTGCCGAAGTCTGTTTCCTATGGAGATGTGTTCCCTCACTTTTGTGTTTCACTGGGGAGAAACACATCTCGATAGGGAACAGACTTCGACACATCTCGAGATACATCGAGATGTGTTCCCCCACTTACTACTCCTGTGTTTCATTAAAGAGGGAACACTTTTCGATAGGCAAAAGTCACAGCATGCGTAACCATAGCAACGACACATACAGGTGTTCTTTTTGTCGCCATTTTTATTCATAGTAATGAATTGTTAATCATTAATTCAACACCTGCAAAACCCGTGTCTCTCTAAGTCCTGTTTAAGTAGTAGTATTGTCCAAACTACCACGTGCAAGTTGTACCTTCCCTAAACGTTTCTAGTTTATTCAACTAAACCCCAATATTAATTCGATATGTGATGAATGCTAGTAGCGTTTTGCAGTAGGATAAGAATATTCCACAAAGCGCTGCACTGCTTATTAATAAGGTCACAACTGCTGCTGATTGATCTGTGTCCACTGTTTCCAATAACAATTTATTACTCACACTCTATGGGTTTCCAAAACAAGAGTGCATTCATTTTTCCGTAGTCTGTTTTTAAACATAGGCAGTTATAAAACCAATACTGCCATCACATCTCTATTAAAAACAACAACAAAAAAACGGCTCCTCCCAGTCTGCAACACCTGTATCAAGTCCTCTATTGGTCATCTGACCTCTGCCTAATTGACAGCAGCACCAAGCCCTGTAATCTTATGTATTAGGTCCACTCTCCCATGAGTGGATCAACAGCAAAGTTAATCTCACATGTACATCTTTAAGACTTGGAAAACAATGGACTTGGTCACTTTGTATGTTGTTATTTTACTTGGTCCAAAAAGATGACGGTGTTGTTGCTGCTGCACCACCTCCCCCGATGAAGCAGCTGCAACAACAGAGCCTGAGCGTACTGTGCGCCATGCTGTTATGACCAACAGCACAACAGGCTCACTGGGGACTGAAATAAAATAAAAGCATTTTGTCAAACATGCACAATGACTCATCACAGTCTTTTGTCCCATGCCCTCTACTCCCATCACCACCCCCTGTGCATGTGTCTGTGTGTGTATGCAGGACTATGAGCTGAACTTTGGCCTGTGGGAGAAACATGTGGACAATGCATGGCATGGTGGAGTGGCAACTATTGAGTTCTGTCCAGGCTCAGAAGTGTGGGGGGTGATCTGGACTTTGAGTAATGACCACCTCACAAGCCTAGACAAGTGAGACACACACACACAGACACTTAAACAAGCAGTTACAAATCCATTCAGCAGTAAATGTGAGTCATTTTAACCAATAGTGTTTTTTTGTGTCCCTTAGCCAGGAAGGAGTGAGCCTTGGAATGTACTCTCCGCTGGAGGTCTCTGTGGAGACGGATGAAGGACCAAAGCTCTGCAGGACATATCAGATGAACAATTTCCACGCCTGTCTTCCCTCTCCTCAGTACAAACAGGTGTGAGCTTGTAAACACAAACTGGTCCTGAGACAAAACCATCCATTCATCCGTCCGTCTGTCCGTCCATCCATCCATCCATCCATCCATCCATCCATCCATCCACTTGGGTCATAGGGTGCTGGAGACTATTCCAGCTGGCAGTGGGTGAGAGGGCAGTGTCCACCCTGGAAAGATCGCCCGTCTATTGCAGGGCCAACACACATAGAGACAAACAACCACGCACACTGTTGAGGTTAAATGGGCCAAGGTCCTCTTCCAGATAAAGTCAAAATCTAAGTATTTAACTGTAACACACTTTTACTATTAGATCTGAGGCAGTGCTCAATGTTCTAAGTCAATGAACAGAGGAGACAGTAGATTTCCAAGTTAACAGGTGTTTATTCTGGCAGAACAGGTCAAAAACACCAGTGAATATACCCCAGGGTAGACTGAAATCTGCTGAGCCCTTAACTTTTATACATTGATACAGGGGTTGTATCTGCACCTGATAAGCCATATGATTTCCCTCTTTCAGTAAAATGGGCCCATTGTTTTTACACAATCAGCGTTTAGTTCTTATCTTAAATCGCATCTGATTGCTTTTTATTCTCCTTTTACACACCTAGGAGGGTGAACATTTGCTCCTCCTTCCTACTTATTTTAACATTAACATGTACATGGCCAGTTTAGAGTAATCAATTACTTTAACAACACAATACACTCCAGTTTGATTTTATTATTTGTTAAAGGATTAATAAATGGAACCTACATATTCAGAGGTGGATAGCTGTGATATTAAGAGCCCATAAGAAGACATTTTAACCATGTTTGTATAGAGAATATTTGTATGACAGTCCTAATGCCACTACTGAGCTGCCATGATGCAGTCTCACTCACCATGTGTAGCTTTCACATGCTGAACCTATATGATGTCAGAGCATTTCATCCACTCTTTAAAATCCTCACAATGTTCTGATTGATTGAAATGCTGACATCAAATGGGCCAATTTAAAATGGCTGCCTTCATGAAACCTTCCATTATGGGGAAATTCTGAGTAAGATATGGATATCCTAGTTGTATGAGCTCTTTATTTTCAAATATTTTCATAAACCATTAGTTTATGTCATAATTTATATTCCTAACTGTATTTGGGCCATGGGTTTTCTATGCATGTACCTAAACTGGCATCTGTGTGACCTATTAAAATATGTACTAATGCTTCTCTCTCTGGGTTTCTTACAAGGTGGTGTGTCTGGGCGCAGAACAGAACGGACTCCCAGAGGGGTACCTGAAGAGGCTGGGGGCCATTGAGACCAACAACTACAGCGGCCCCTCCATACTTGATCAAATCCAGACAGCTATGAAGTAGACATTTAAAGTTGTGAAGTGGGAAGTGACAGTTGATATAAACTTTTAGTTATTCTGAGAATATGGCGGACAGAATACAGTCCAGCACAGCTGATGAAAGGGGGCCTGTGGTGGGATTGTTTTTGTCCTGGTACAACTCAGAGGTCCACCACTTGGCAGATTCTGGAGCTGTCAACTGCATGTCAGTCTTCTATTTTTTTTAATTGTAATATTACATGTAATAGTATTGAGAGTACAATAATGATTATATATTATAGTAACGATGACTGAGATGTGGTTAACACCATGTGGAAAAATGAAGTACGTGGACGATAAGATAACAAACTGCTCTTTGTCAGGTGAAGGCTGAGGTGGCACCACTGTGTGGCCAGACCTTAGTAATACATGCACTTAATAATGAGACGTTTGGCTGGACCCAACACAAACCATGTCTTAATTGCGACTGGGCGATTAAGAGCATATAAACAAATGTGTTTCATTCAACAAATGAAAATGTGTGCCAGGAACTGCAGTATTTCTAAAGGGGATATTAAACACTGATCACACACCTTTATCAAATTTTCACTTGTCAGCCTTTTATTGCACATAATGCACTGCCTTTATTATGACTTTAACCAGTATGTTCTGTTGTGCATATGAAGAAATAAGAGTTGCCTGAAGTTTCCAGTTACACATAAAAGAAAGAAACATACCTTGGGATGCTTTAACACAAGTTAATTAAAAATGACATCTTTTATTACAAAATGAAAATAGAAATGAATCATGTATGTAAAAGGAAACCACTTTATTTGTACAGGACAGTGGCCTTATACAGAGTGATAGATTGTTTTTTCTTTTTACCTCTCCCATCATTTTTACTCTAAGAATTATAGAAAATCCAAGTATAGTACAAAACAAAAACCACAGCTGTCAGGAGAGAAGAAGCTATGAGGGGAACACCCAGTAACATGTCTGTTTTGTTGAACCTTTACGTAAATTTCCACAAGTCTATGCAAATATGTTGATTTCACAATGGCACAACATATGACTTCATCCGACGGTAAAACAAAGCCTCATGCAAACAACGTGGTCAACAAGGTGTTCATTAACCGAAGGAATTTAGCAACCGGACAATTAAAACATTTTACATTCTTTCCAATTTGCATCAAAACTGCAGGATGAACATTCATGTCAATGGTCTGCAGGATTTGATGAGTAAGAAACAGTTCTTACACAATTCTCTTAAAGAGTGTGAATATGGAATAATCTCCAAGATGAAATAAAACATGAAAGAAATCAAAAGGAAAGAGCTGAGCACACGACAGAAACAGGTTAAAATGCATGAAGGAAAATCTGATGTGACAAATGAACTCATGAAGGTGTAGACAAAAAATACACATTTGTAAAACTGGGCTTAAATACGAAGGTGCAAAAAGCAGCTACGAGGGGCAAAGAAGTATTTAACTTGAAGTCTGTCTGCGTTGTCAAATGAGTGAGAGTAGATAAATACTGTTGCAGTTTAGTGGTCCGCATCTTAATTATTCAGACAACACATCTTCTTTATTGTGTTCCAAAGGAACATCAACATGCGTTTGCATTTTGTAGAAAATTAGGATCTGGACCACTGACAACATACCTGTCAAATGAAGTACTATTAATGAAGGCTACATGAACAAACTGCCCTCAGTTACAGGTAAACTTGTATGTTAGGAAATACATCATCATTTGCACTGCATAATAAACTTCTAATAACTGTCAACACAAAAGGCCATCGTTAACTCTGGATAAAATCTGAGTTTTATTCTGTTTAAGTCAAAGACATTTGCAATATTTGCTCTTTCCAGGTTCCATTTTCACACATTTCTGAATTCACTCCATGGGCTCCACCTGTTCCCCATCTGGAACTCTCTCCTTTCCACTTTCATCCATCGGTTCAGGTCCTTCTTCACTGTTTTCCATTTGCTCATCGGCCGGTGCCTCTGTGGTCTCTGTGGCGGGCTGCTGCTCTGGGATGAGGAGATTGTGCTTAACTTTGCTCAGTTCAGTCATGTTGAAGCCAAGGAGAATGGCCGCCGTGTTCCCCTTGAGACTTTTCATGCACTTGGAGCGCTTCTTACTGAAGAGTGCTGCCAGCTCTGGTTTGGTTAAAGACAGCCTCTTGCACAGCTCCTCGGTCTCAGCTTTGGTCGCGTAGGGGTTCACGTTGAAGTATTTAGATATGAAGTCTCTGCGCTCGTCAGGGCAGCGGCGCTCCGCCGCCGTGGGCTCCAGCACCAGCTTGATTGCTGGGTCGATCTGAACTTCCGGCTCCACTGGGGGCACCAGTTTTTCCCGCTCCTGCCTCTTACGCATGGCCGCCTTTTGTTCTCGCTCTCGTCTGTTGGCCTCCATGGCCTCTTTCCATGCTGCCTCCAACCTCTTCTTAGACTGCAGCTCTGCTTCTGTTTCTTTGCGGTCTGTGCGCGGTGCAGCAGGAATCACCTGAGCCGGAGTCAGTGTCGGCTTCATCGTCAGTCCTTGTGGCATTTGGAGGAAGTAGAGACCGGTTGGCTGACTGAGCTGCGGAGCTGGTTTCGGTGGCAGCTGTGGTGCCGGTGCTGGTTTCGGTGGCGTCGGCAGTGGTTGTTTCGGTGAACACCGGCATCGCTGAATGTGGAGCATCACAGCCTGCTGGGTGACCTTGCCCGTGTACACACCATTGCAGTATATGCACTTGAAAGCCTCTGTCTTGAGGATGGCATGAATGGTGGGTGCTACAAAGTGTTTCTGCTTCAGGTGCTGGAGGTGTTTAGATTCATGCTGAAACTTTTCGTCACAGAAAGGACAGAACGCACTGTTGACTTTTACAGGTGCCGGGCAGATTTCTGGCTGGCTGCTGGGCTGCAACTTGAAAAAGATCAGGTCGAGGGAATTTGTAACCAGGGCGAGATTGACCTCTACGTCTCCGAGGATCTCCCTTGGAGCAGTGGTGTGGACATCAAAGTAAGGGAAGAGGATCCCTCCTGCCCCTTTCGAGTAGACTCTGTACTTCTGCCTCAGGAAGTCACAGTAGGCCTTACTTGTGGGATTGTGGTGCTTTACATGCTCAGCAAGGTGTTTGATTGAAAAGAACAAAGCTGAGCAGTATAAACAATTCAGACCATGCAGCAGGTGTTGGAAGACGCTCTTTTCTGAGAGTAGAATTTTGCATGTTAGACATTTGACAGTTTTGTCAGGCATTTTCTTCAGGAACGATGCTCGTGCTGCCACACTCTCCGACTTGCCTGTAGCCGATTTAGCCTGGTGGGCAACCTCTGTATGCATGTCAAAGACGTTAGAAGGGAACAGTTCGTTGCAGAGAGGGCAGGTAATCCATTTCTTAGTTTGCGGTGAGGTGTTGCTTGTTTGTTCAACAGTCTTGAGAGGGGTACCTGTGCTCTGAGAAGCAGGCACTGCTACCTGCAGAGGAGCAAAAGTGTATGTTGGCATGCCATTTACCTTGTTGCCAGTTGGGATCAGGTGACTCAGCAGGGACTGTGAGGTCAGCATGGTACCTTGTAGGCTGACTTGGTTTGTGGGTATGTTTTGTGTAGCCACAGCGGGCTTAGGTACAGTCCCAGCTCCAGCTGCAACGTTGGCCTGCAGCCCTGATGGAATGAGGATTTGCTGCGCTTGTGGAGGCTGTTGTGGTGGAGCCGGAGCAGGAGCTAAGGTCATTGGTGTCTGCTTCAGAGACACATTAGACACTGTGGGGAGCTGGACCATGGACGGTCCTTGGGGCAAAGCACTTCGGAGGGCTATCGTGGCACCGGGGTGGAGCAAACCTTTAGCTTCAGCACTCGCTAGCTGCACCAGTGCTGATGCTTGAGGGGGCAGAAAAGCTTGGTTAGTTCCAGGAGCACAGATCAAAGTAGTACTGTTTGTAGCTCCTGGTAGCTGCTGTAACGCTACCACAGTCCCAGTGGGCTGGCCATTACTCGGCAAGACCAAGGATTTACTGTTGAACATCTGAGGTTGCTGAGGTTTGGGAGCGATGCTTGGAAACGTAACAAACACACCATTACCATTGGGTGTTTGTTTAATGATGAAGTTCTTGTTTTCATAAATCAAACTCTGCACTTGTGTGCCGACTGAATAGTGTGCTGGCTCAACCAGCATGTGATGCAACATTTGGTCTAGGTTTCCAGTGTTCACTTTACACACCTTGCAGCAGTAGACTTTTACATGTGTGCTCCCCTGCTGATGTAATCTGTAACCAATGTACTGCTCTGCCAGGCTGTCCAGGTGCTTGAGAATGATGTGCTTCTTCATCGCAAACACAGAAGAGGTTGGAAACCCGCATCGTCGACAGTGGTATCGCTCATGCCCACGATGGGTAGGTAAACCAGGTTCCCTTGGAGGCGGTAAATTTGTGTTGGCGAGTTTGGTATGGAAGTACAGCATGTGCCTCTTGACAGCCTTGGGGTGGCCGATGAAGACGCACTGAGAGCAGGGTGTCAGTGCACAGAATGACTGCACATACACATGGCAGCGAGAGACGTGGCTCCTGAAGTTGTAGATGTTTTGTGAAGAGTACTTGCACAAGTTACAGCACAGAGATCGAGACCGATAGGGCCACTGAACAGAGAGAAAGCAGGAAAAAAAAAGTCAGTTATTAAAGCTACACAAGTTATAATCTAAGATTTAACAGAGTTGTAAACCACCACAGTAACATTTTTCATTTTCTAACAAATACTCTCACTTTATTATTATTGATAGGTGTTTTAAGCAAAATGTCACATTAACCTTCTTCTGCTGTCTGCCGCTGTAGCCTTCTGTGATGTCAAACCAGTCAGTTTCCTCAAAAGCTTCCTCTTCATCAGAGTTCCTCTCAGATTTTTCATCGAGATCCTGCACAGGAAACACAGAAACAAATCAACATTTTTAAAAGACAGTACAATGTAAACCATGCCAATTCAAACTCCTTAGAATCAGCAGTAAAACATTAAGTACTGCATAACTACATGCAACTGCTACAACTATTTAAAAAGTAACAAAAAACCCATGGTCAAAACACAATTTGGAAGATAATATGATACAAACTAATGATTTACAGCAATGTTTGAAATAAAGAGCTCATACAACTAAGATATCCAGCTCTCAGTCAAAATTCTTCCATCATGGAAGATTTCATGACAGCTGCCATTTTGCAAGTGCCACATGATGTCAAAGCATTTCAACCAATCAGAAAATTGGGAGGATTTTTGCTCTGACACCCTATAGGTTCAGCATGTGGAAGCGACACATAGTGAGTTAGACTCCATTATGGGAGCCCAGTAGTTGTTTTAGGACAGTTGAACAAAAACACACAACTTTTTCATTAATAGTCAAATTTGCTTAAACTGTCTTCTTATGGGCTCTTGATATTACAACTATCAACCTATGCATGCATGCATGTTCCATTTGTTATTCCTAATTCCTATCATAAAACTGTTGTGCTCCAATACATCACTTCTACTTTTAAAAAGGTACAATGTATAGTTTTTGTTGAATTTGCTTATATATTTATGATATTGTTTAAATAAAAACAAATCAAGTTCGTTGAGTATTTAATCGGTCCGAACACACCAAGCACTGCTGTTATCAATGGACCATCTGTTTCCCAACTTGTTGATGTGGAGAAAATATTCTCAGGACATTTTTGATACCTGGTAAATTAAGATATATGATTTCACTGATGAAAAATCTCTTTAAACATCCCTGCTCATTCATTAATACCTTTATCAATATTAGCCTAATACCACAGACAGTTAACAGGTGACATCATATCGCCCAACCCTGACTGTTGCCATAACAACCACAGAAAAGCAATCCGAACAGCTTTTCTTTCAGTGTCACCAGCATCAGATCAAATTCTCATGTTTTAAAATGATTACTAACCAATTTTTAACAAAAAGCATGAATCACATTTTATGATTTATAACCTGAGGTTGTTGCTGTACAATACCAACTGCATTACAAACATGACTGATGTCATCACATTCAAGGCATATTAAAGGTCTAGTGATAATCATTTGCTATGCATTTAACCGACATAGTTGGATGAGAGACAGTAGGTCTGTGAGTCTTCACTCATAAATTACAAAAAGCCTCCTATCTTTTAGCTGACCCTTCAATCACAGAACAAGACTTCTGGTAAAATGATGCTTTGTATCTGTGTCATATGCACAGAGTGGAAACATTAATGACACAAATCAACACCACTAGAGCTCTGTGTGTATGTATGGAAGGGATAAGCGCGTTAGTAGTGGTACCCTCATGAAAAAAGCAGAACAGATAAAGCTACCATACACAAAGAATGGCTGATTCACACTGCAAATCTATGCAACTGTAACAGCTGACCCAGATCAGATAGATAGATAGATAGATAGATAGATAGATAGATAAGATCATTTCTGAAAATAAAATGTACCTTCAGTAGCTTCTGACAGTCTTCCAGGCCGATCTCACTTAAGATGCTCTTCACTGCCTTGCGGGCCTTTCGGATCTTCTCCACATTTCCAACTGGAACCTGATACATGATTCCTCACGTGCCTCAAGAAAGAAAACAAGTTTTAATTCGCTATGAAGCAGTGACACAATTAATTACTGTACAACTAAGAAAAATGTAATCAACTTTATGTAATTCTATTCATCTCAATTTGATAGTGGTGTGAGCCTTTTTTTCCCCACTACTGTCCCAAATTCAGTTGATCGTGAAGCACATTGCAAACACAATCAGTGTAAGTAGTTGAGGGCAGTCATTATATCTAGTATCTATCTCAACCATGCAGCAGTATTGACAACATTTTAAAATACTAAAAATAAAAATATGTAGAAAACACAATATAACATAATGATCTATTCACACACGTGTTTAAGACGATGCTGTGAAATACTGTAGCATAAAGACAACTGAATCTTAACATAATAACTCGCGACATGTGACAGGATGGAAATCACAGTATGCTTGCACAAACGTTATCATGTAAGTAAAAATATCCATAGCTACAGTGCAACAGCTGAGTCCACTGTGACTATCTACACCAGCCGCTCACTGATGGGTAACACATTTAAAAGTGTGGGATTTAGAAACCCTGCAAACTACAGCCCGTCCCTCCACACACTTCACTCACTTGCCATGCTAACGCCACAGTGTGTGTGTGTGTGTGTGCTGGAAGTCATTAAACAGCCGCTGGTAGCACGCTGACAGCAACAAGCCGGCTCACTAACCCGGAGACGGTGCATCTTCCTACTTGAGGATGCCCACAGCCTCCTCACGGATATTTACCTCGTCCAATTTCCAGCGTAGATTATAACGTTAGTCGTCGCTGTGCCACCTCCGACACAGCTAACGCTTCTCCACTTCCACCGGCCCGCAACTGTGTGTCGGTGAACTGCGTCTGCTTCCAGCGCCGCGCGCACACGCTCATCCGAGCAGCATCCTCTGTTCACACACACCGCCGTATGAAGACCGAAGTTAAATATTGAAGGTGATGATTGCGAACCCACTCCAGAGATAAGTTATTTTTGGTCCCAGCTTTTGTCCCTTTCTTCCCCCTATTAAGGAAAAAATGGCGCTCAAGTTCAGGATCTGACGTAGACCGTCCTCATTTGCATACAGCACAAACTGGCCAATGGGAGGCTTCTCATCCTCAAACACTAAATAACTTTTTATTCTGTCACTGAAGTCACAGCCATTGTTCCAGGTTACCCAGGTGATACATTTTATGATTTTGTTTCAGAATTTCATGTAATATCTAACTTGTTTGTTGGATTTTGTTTATTCTACAACAAATAGCTAGGTAAGGGGCGTGGCTACTGCGACCCCCACTGGCAGTCACGTGGTACATGACCAAGGCGGACCAATGAGCTGTCGAGAAAATGAGCTAAATGGGTGGTCCCTCTGTTGTGACGTCATATCATGCAACTTTTTTTAACCAATTACACTAAACCACCATTTTGTTGGGGGAGGAAGCAGAATTGAGTGATTAGATGTCTTTTAGCTAGCATAGCATTAACTATTAGCCCTTTCTAATATGTTGAACAGTTCACAAAAAAATAAAATAGCTACGACCGCATAGTCATTTATACCAACTGGGAAACTTAATTTTATATTTTTGTACATAGTCATATCTACTGTAAAAGTCAATTCTAATATTTTTTGGATTCCCACTGTTCTCCAACCGAACAATTTGCAAATATGTAGATTTTTGGCGGATTAAGCACTGGGCAAACCACCTGTTTGATCGCAGCCAACAAGCTAACCTTTACAAACAAAGGCCCACAAGTTTTTTAAAGTGATGACCTACAATTTCTTGTTTTACTGGTCATTACACAAGACCACAGGCCCAAATGTTGATATATATTGCTGTATAAAAACCAGTCCATGCAGGTGTTGGTAATTACATTTTCCTGACATATGACACCTGTCACTACCTATCAGGCAAATCAAATTTTGATCATTGTAGCATGAGCAATACAAAGCAGAAAGGTTTGAGCACGAGTGTTGAATGGTGACTGTACTGTGGTGTGGATTGCACTGCATCATTTCTTACCATGGCAAAACAGTCACTACCTCAAAGGTAAGACTGCTGAGGGACAAGTGAGTCAGATGACATCACCTCCAAACCAAAAGCAGCCAAGACAGGGCAATAGATTTGTCTCTGTGAGATCTCCTCCTGTTGTTCCAAAACAAGGTGATTCAGTCAGACCAGTCAGAGATCCACCAATCAGAATCAACCACTCAGTTCATTCGCACTCGCTCAGTCAAAGTAAACAGGCCATGAAAGGAGACTAATGTAAAATCACCTGCATCACTTGTCAACTCACTAAAGTCTTTTTGATTGTATGCTGCACTGCAGTGTCATGTGTGCAAAGGAATTTGTTCTGTACCTCCTATCAGACTAATAAATTGAAGGTGTTGTTTTTGAGAACCACCAGAATCACCCACAATGACCATTTCATCAATACACAACAGAGCACTGTATGTCAACCCCCCACTGATTCCAGCTTTTAATCTAGTTAACATGCAGTCATCACTTGTAATGGACACGAGGCACACAAGGAGCTTTAATGAGCCCTGTTAGATAATTGCATCCCACCACAGATGTTGTCATTTCTTATATACAACATCTAGGAAAGGTCTGAATGGCTGTAATTTATTTTGAGGCAGATTTATCCAAAGGAAATCAATGGTTTCACTTTAGACACACATACATCCATCTTTCCTCGACATTCTTATGATGTTGATAGTTATCAGCACTGCATCTTGCTTTCTTTACATTCATCAGGATTTTATTGGGAGCCACACACAGAGAGCTGAGTGTCTTGTTTAGCGACACACTGACAGGATATGGAAGGTGATTTCCACATAGTAATGGAAATTACCGTCATTTACCATCTATTCTCCGGGCAGCTGGCCACCTTAGCTACCTGATCTGAATTTTAACGTCTACATTTTTTTAATTTGCTGGAATAAAAGATGGCTGGTTTGTTTGAGAAGTGCCACAGGACCACACATACAAGCATATGCTGTAAATGATGGAGATCCTATTTTCTTTGAAAAAGGCTTTTTGACAACAGAGAGCTATCATTTCTAATCTTTACATTAGAGAGATTTGTTTTGGTCTGCTGTTTAGGCAGAAGGATAAATTTATGTACATAGAGCCACCAGCCACTGATGTGAGAAAAAATGAGAAATGAGAAAATTTTCTTTTCTGTCAAATTAAACTGTAGAATTAATTTGTTGATTAGCTCTCTTCCTTTAACAGTTAGCCATTTGCTTTACAAAGTAATACACCTATAACTTGTATTAGCAGGGTATAGACCTTTAATTACTGGGGAAATTATAGACACTAAGAGAGGACGATAGGCTCTCTCTGCCACATTCACCAGTGTCACTCAAAATTAGTCTTCCTAAAGATTACATCCCTTCTTGGAGTAAAGTCGAGCAGGAATCAACATACATCCTGACCCAACAAGGTCAGTCTATTTTAAAACCTGGTATCAGCCTTTGCCCAAGAAACATGGTGGATGGTACATCAAATAACAAAGTCCAATGCATAGGCCACTGCAGGACACAACAAAAGGAACACAAGTCACAACTTAGGTATACAGGTTGTAGGTGACTATGTGGAGGAAGGAGGGATCTTCAAAAAGGCACCATTTTAGACATTAATAGATAGATTGATCGATCTCACTGGGAAAAACATCTTTTCATAATAAAGTTTTAAAAAGGTTTTCAACGGCTTCGTGTGAACAGGTGACATACAGACTGTGTGGGAGAGAAACATTGATAAAAACATATGATCTGTGTTATTTGTGTATTTTACCTGTTGTCAGTATCCACATTCTGGAGCTGATTGACTGAATATCTTCAGACCACTTGTACATGAAGACAGCACTGAACTGGTCTATGTAATCTGCCTGGTGGACAATATGAACTGTTAACTGGACACTGTGGGTGTGTATTATAGCCAGTTATCATATCTTTTGGGTGTATTACTGACCCTACAGGACCATTTTGATTTGTTTGTTTTTATTAGTTTGCCTTTCCCATTCAAGAAAGCTACTTTGTGTTTGTATTATTCTCAGCCTTTGTACATTTGGATTTAGTTACCTGACTTAAATTTATCAGATGTATTAATAATGTCATGTGTGGTCTTTTAACGGTATTACCAGACTGTTTTTTCCTATTGTTTTGCTTGGTTCATAACAACAGACAACAAATTGGTGGTTTAATATGTCTGAAAAATATAAATACACATATATCTAAACATATACTATACTGTACAGTGAGTGTGAAAGACTCTAGAGGCCAATGTGTTTAATATTTCAAACTGTAACTAAAGGATCTATAATGCAGCTGCTGATTTGACTGTTGGATAGGGTAGTGGTTATTACCCTCTTCTTCAAATACATGTCAAAAGATGGTTGTACAGCATGCATTTACATGTTGAGTAATGTGTTGTCATTATTGATTATTGTAAAGTAATGTAGCGCTGTGCTGTCCAATTTTCTACATGTAAACTCACAGCTTGTGGCTCAGATGTAATTGTGTCAATACAGTAGGAACACATGAATCGAGATTACTCAAATTTAACTAGATCCTCAACTTTCTGCTTGGTCCAGAGTGACCATGTTAACCAGAACACATGTGGGAACCTACAGCTGTTCCACCCCTCCCCACAGCAAAGACCACACCAGCACAAAATGCATGATTTCAGTCAGAAATGTATTAAATTAATCACCTTCATTACTTTAACAAGCACAATTTACAGTCAAAAACAGGCTATGGTCCATTAGTGCCTTAAACAAGCAAATAATTAATACATTAGTCACTTGTAACACACAAGGGCAGGATTCTTTAAAAACTGCAGTGAAGTCAGGTCACCTGTAATATTAAACATGTAGCTGTACAAGAGACTGTGCATTGTGTCCCTCATAACTTTAGCAGCATGAGGAAATGTCTGGCGTGTTATTTTATCATGTGCACTGCCTCAGGGAGGTCTGTGTACAACTTGCATTTCTTTTAAAGATACAGATGTGTGTGTGTTGATATTCGCCACATACAGATCATTTGTTTGAGCACTCTTTAGAAAATAAACTTCTTTTCAAATCCTCAGAGAACAAGGACCAAAGATGTGGAAAATCAGGGCTGCCGTGTTAAATGTCATAGTATTTTTTTTTTTTTTTTTAAACCTACAAAAGATTTTGTGCATTTTAAACCAGATTAACCTCCATGGTTCAGAGGCAGGGAGTACCTCAGTATGTAGCTTTTTGTTCTATTCAAGCCAATGCTCAGCGTAGACAGAATCTCCCACAGTAATTCCACCATGTCTTTCGAGTAAAGGGAAACCACTGAGGTCACAAATGGCAATCACAGCACACATAATCCATGTAGCGTTAAAAAAAACAAAAACAAAAAACACACATCAATATCTTATCAGGAAAACACTGATATTGGGCCACAGCATCTTACCTGGGCAAAAACACACTGAAAGTAGGAGCTGTAATTATACCCCAACAACCCCACAATACAACAGACAACCCAACAAGACAACAGACAACTGCACCAGACAACAGACAACCGCACAAGACAACAGACAACCCCACAGATAACAGACAACCCCACAAGACAACAGACAACCCCACAAGACAACAGACAACCGCACAAGACAACAGACAACCGCACCAGACAACAGAAAACCCCACAGGATAACAAACAATCCCACAAGACAACAGACAACCCCACAAGACAACAGGCAACTGCACCAGACAACAGACAACCACACAAGACAACAGACAACAACACAAGACAACAGACAACCCCACAAGACAACAGACAACCGCATCAGACAACAGACAACCGCACCAGACAACAGACAACCCCACAAGACAACAGACAACCACACAAGACAACAGACAACCACACAAGACAACAGACAACAGCACCAGACAACA